>JALDNG010000570.1:0-115956 GCA_024349245.1 Neodontobutis hainanensis
GACTGTAGACGAGCATTAGAACAGACTTTAAACATCCAGTAGAACAGACTGACAATGTGCAGAAGAATAGACTGTAGAAATGCAGTAGTACAGACTGTAGACGAGCATTAGAAGAGAGTGTAGATGTGCACTAGAACAGACTTTAGAAGTGCAGTAGTAGAGACTGTAGATGTGTAGTAGAACAGACTGTAAATGAGCAGTAGTAGAGACTGTAGACTTGTATTAGAACAGACTGTAAGCGTGCAGTAGAACAGACTGTAGATGAGCAATACAACAGACTGTACACGTGCAGTAGAACAGACTGTAGATGAGCAGTTGTACAGACTGTAGACTTTCATTAGAACATACAGTTGATGTCCATTAGAATAGACTGTAGATGTGCAGTAGAACAGACTGACGAGGTGCAGAAGAATAGACTGAAGAGTTGCAGTAGTTGAGACTTTACACGAGGATTAGAACAGCCTGTACATGACTATTAGAAAAGACTGTAGACATGCTTTAGAAGAGACTGTAGAGGTGCAGTAGTACAGACTGTAGACGAGCATTAAAACAAACTAGATGTGCAGTAGACCAGACTGTAGACGTCCAGTTGAACAGACTTTAGAGCAGCAGTAGTACAGACTCTAGATTGGCTTTAGAACAGACTGTAGATGAGCTTTAGAACAGACTGTAGAGGTGCAGTAGTTCAGACTGTAGATGAGCATTAGAACAGACTCTATATGAATATTAGAAAACACTCTAGACATGCTTTAGAACAGGCAGTAGAGGTGCAGTTGTACAGACTGTAGACGAGCATTAAAACAGACTGTATATTAGTATTAGAAAACACTCTAACATGCTTTAGTACAAACTGTAGATGTGCAGTAGTACAGACTGTAGACGTTTTTAGAACAGACTGTAGAAGAGCAGTAGAACAAACTGTAGACGAGCAGTAGTACAGACTGGAGAATTCCATTAGAACAGATTGTAGATGTGCATTAGAACAGACTGTAGATGTGCAAAAGAATGGACTGTAGAGGGCAGTAGTTGAGACTTTACACGAGCATTAGAACAGACTGTACATGAGTATTAGAAAAGACTGTAGACATGTTTTAGAACAGACTGTAGAGTTCCAGTAGTACAGACTCTAGACGACCATTAGAACAAACTGTAGATGTGCAGTAGAAGAGACTGTAGAGGTGCAGTAGTACAGAAAGTTGACAATTATTAAAAGAGACTGTAGGCGTGCAGTATAACAGACTCTAGACAATTATTATCTATTAACAATAGAAAAGACTGTAGAGGTGCAGTTGAACAGACTGTAGATGTGCAGTTGAATAGACTTCAGAGCAGAAGTAGAACAGACTCTAGATTGGCTTTGGAACAGACTGTAGACGAGCATTAGAACAAACAGTAAACAACCTGTAGAACAGACTGAGAATGTGCAGAAGAATAGACTCTAGAGGTGCAGTAGTACAGACTGTAGATGAGGATTAGAACAGACAGTATATGAGTATTAGAAAACACTGTAGATATGCTTTAGAACAGACTGTAGAGTTGCAGTAGTTCAGACTGTAGACGAGCATTAGAACAGACTGTATATGAGTATTAGAAAACACTGTAGACATGCTTTAGAACAGATTGTAGAGGTGCAGTAGTTCAGACTGTAGACGAGCATTAGAACAGACTATAGATGTGCATTAGAACAGACTGTAGATGTGCAGTAGAACAGAATGTAGACTTGCAGTAGAACAGACTGCAGAGTAGCAGTAGTACAGACTCTAGACTGGCATTAAAACAGACTGTAGAGCTGCAGTAGAACAGACTGTAGAGGAGATGTAGAACAAACTGTAGAGGTGGAGTAGTAAAGACTTTTATGGGCATTAGAACAGACGGTATTCGAGCAATAGAACAGACTATAGATGTGCAGTAGTACAGACTGCATTAGAACAGACTGTGGACGAGTATTTGAACAGACTATAGACGTGTATTAGAACAGACTGTAGATGTCCAGTAAAACAGTCTAATGATGCTGCAGAAGAAAATAATTTAATGGTCCGTTAGTAGAGACTGTAGACGAGCATTAGAACAGACTGTAGATGTGCATTAGAACAGAATGTAGACATATAATAGAACAGACGTAGAGGTGCAGTTAAACAGACTATAGACATGCAGTTGAAAAGACTTCAGAGCAGCAGTAGAACAGACTCTAGACTGGCTTTAGAACAGACTGTAGTCGTGCAGTAGAACAGACTGTATATGAGCAGTAAAACAGACTGTAGACATGCAGTAGAACAGACTGCAGTAGAGCAGAGGTAAAGAATGTAAACTGGCATTAGAACAGACTGTTGAGGTGCAGTTAAAATGACTGTAGACGTGCAGTAATACAGACTGTAGACGAGCATTAGAACAGACTGTAGAAGTGCAGTAGTACAGACTGTAAATGTGCAGTAGAACAGACTGTAGACGTTTATTAGAACAGACTGTAGACTTGCAGTAGAACAGACCATAAATGAGCAGTAGTACAGACTGTAGACTTGCATTAGAACAGACTGTAGATGAGCAGTAGTACAGATTATAAACTTGCATTAGAACAGACTGTAGATGAGCAGTAGTACAGATTATAGACTTGCATTAGAACAGACTGTAGATGTGCATTAGAACAGACTGTAGATGTGCAGAAAAAGAGACTGTAGACGTGCGGTAGAACAGACTGCAGTAGAGCAGAGGTACAGACTGTAAACTGGCATTAGAAGAGACTGTTGAGGTGCAGTTGAAAAGACTGTAGACGTGCAGTTGAACAGACTGTAGATGTGCATTTAAAAAGACTGTAGACGACAATACAACAGACTGTATACAAGCATTAGAACAGACTGTAGACATCTAGTAGAACAGACCGTAAATGTGCAGTAGTACAGAATTAAGACATGCATTAAAACAGACTGTGGACGAGCATTAGAACAGACTATAGACTGTAGACGTTTATTAGAACAGACTGTAGACCTGCACTAGAACAGACCATGGATGAGCAGTAGTACAGACTATAGACTTGCATTAGAACAGACTGTAGATGTGCATTAGAAACAGACTTTAGAAGTGCAGTAGTAGAGACTGTAGATGTGTAGTAGAAAAGACTGTAGATGTTTATCAAAACAGACTGCAGACATGCAGTAGAACAGACTGTAGACGTGCAGTAGTACAGACTGTAGACGAGCATTAGAACAGACTGTATATGAGTATTAGAAAACACTGTAGACATGCTTTAGAACAGACTGTAGAAATGTAGTAGTTCAGACTGTAGACGAACATTAGAACAGACTCTATATGAGTATTAGAAAACACTACTAGAAATGCTTTACAACAGACTGTAGAGGTGCAGTAATACAGACTGTAGACGAGCATTAAAAAAGACTGTAGAAGTGCAGTAGTACAGACTGTAAATGTGCAGAACAGACTGTAGACGTTATTAAAACAGATTGTAGACGGGAGTAGAACAGACCGTACATGAGCAGTAGTACAACTTGTAGACTTGCATTGGAACAGACTGTAGATGTGCATTATAACAGACTGTAGATGTGCAGTAAAACAGACTGTAGACATGCAGTAGAACAGACTGCAGTAGAGCAATAGAACAGACTGTAAACTGGCATTAGAAAAGACTGTAGAGGTGCAGTTGAACATACTGTAGACTTGCAGTTAAACAGACTTCAGAGCAGCAGTAGTACAGACACTAGATTGGCTTTAGAAATGACTGTAGATGAGCATTAAAAAGACTGTAAACGTCCAGTAGAACAGACTGACAATGTGCAGAAGAATAGACTGTAGAGATGGAGTAGTACAGACTGTAGACGAGCATTAGAACAGACTGTATATAAGTATTACAAAACACTCTAGACATGCTTTAGAACAGACTGTAGAGGTGCAGTAATACAGACTGTAGACGAGCATTAGAACAGACTGTAGAGGTGCAGTTGAACAGACTGTAGACTTGCAGTTAAACAGACTGTAAACATTTATTAGAAGAGATTTTAGACCTGCAGTAGAACAGACCGTAGATGAGCAGTAGTAAAGACTGTAGACTTGCATTAGAACAGACTGTAGATGTGCATTAGAACAGACTTTAGAAGTGCAGTAGTAGAGACTGTAGACGTGCAGTAGAACAGAGTGTAGATGAGCAGTAGTATAGACTGTAGACTTGCATTAGAACAGACTGTAGATCTTCAGTAGAACAGACTGTAGATATGCAGTAAAAAGACTGTAGAAGTGCAATAGAACAGACTTCAGTAGAGCAGAGGTACAGACTGTAAAATGGCACTAGAACAGACTGTAGACTTGGAGTTGAACAGACTTCAGAGCAGCAGCAGTAGAACAGACTCTAGATTGGCTTTAGAACTGACTGTAGACGAGCATTAGAACAGACTGTAAACGTCCAGTAGAACAGACTGTAGATGTGCATTAGAACAGACTGTAGACGTACAATAGAACAGACTGTAGACGAGCATTAGAACAGATTGTAGACGTCCAGTAGAACAGTCTGTATTTGTGCAGTTTTACAGACTAAAGACCTGCATTAGAGCAGACTGTGGACGAGCATTAGAACAGACAATAGACGCGTGCATAAGAACATAATGTAGTGAAGTAGAACAAATTGTAGAGATGCAGTAGTACAGAATGTCGACAATTATCACAACAGACTATAGTCGACAAACAGTAGAACAGACTGTAGACTTGCATTAGAAAAGACTGTAGATGTGCAGTAGAACAAACTGTAGATGTGCAGTAGAACAGACTGACGATGTGCAGAAGAATAGACTGTAGAGGGCAATAGTTGAGACTTTACACGAGCATTAGAACAGACTGTACATGAGTATTAGAAAAGACTGTAGACATGTTTTAGAACAGACTGTAGAGTTTCACTAGTACAGACTCTAGACGACCATTAGAACAAACTGTAGATGTGCAGTAGAAGAGACTGTAGAGGTGCAGTAGTACGGAAAGTTGACAATTATGAAAAAAGACTGTAGACGTGCAGTAGAACAGACTCTAGACAATTATTAGAAAAGACTGTAGACATCCAGTAGAACAGACTGTAGATGTGCATTAGAGGAGACTGTAGACGTTTATTAAAAGAGACTATAGTCGTGCAGTAGAACAGACTGTAGACGTACAATAGAACAGACTGTAGTGGTGCAGTTGAACAGATTGTAGACGTGCAGTTGAACAGACTTCATAGCAGCAGTAGTACAGACTCTAGAATGGCTTCAGAACTGATTGTAGACGAGCATTAGAACTGACTGTAGACGACCATTAGAACAGACTGTACATGTGCAGTAGAAGAGATTGTAGATGTGCAGTAGAACAGACTGTGGAGCCGCAGTAGTACACACTCTAGACTGGCATTAGAACAGACTGTAGACTTGCAGTAGAACAGACTGACAATGCTTCAGAGGAATAGACTTTAGTGGTGCATTAGTTCAGACTGTAGACGAGCATTAGAACAGACTTTATATTAGTATTAGAAAACTCTCTAGACATGCTTTAGAACAGACTGTAGATGTGCAGTAGAACAGACTGTAGACGTTCATTATAACAGACTGTATAGGGCGCCAGTGGCTCAGTGGTAGAGCGGTCGTCTTTCAACCGGAAGGTAGTGTGTTCGATTCCCGCTCTCCCCACAATTCATTCTGTCATTGTGTCCTTGGGCAAGACACTTAACCCACCTTGCCTCGTATGAATGTTTAAGAATGTTCAGTGAATGTATGTGGTGATGTTCAAAGAGGCCTTAGGCGCAAAATGGCTGCCACGTCTCTGTCAGTCTGCCCCAGGGCATCTGTGGCTACAGTTGTAGTTACCATCACCAGTGTGTGACTGTGTATGAATGAATAATGGACGGCTTGTGGGCGCTTTGAGTCCCTTGGTCCCTTGGGAGAAAAGCGCAATATAAATCCAATCCATTAACTGTAGACCTGCAGTAGAACAGACCGTAGATGAGCAGTAGTACAAACTTTAGACTTGCATGAGAACAGACTGTAGATGTGCATTAGAACAGACTTTAAAAGTGCAGTAGTATAGACTGTAGATATGCAGTAGAACAGACTGTAGAAGTTTATCAGAACAGAATGTAGACGTGCAAAAGAACAGACTGTAGGTGAGCAGTAGTACAGAATGTAGACTTTCATTAGAACAGACTGTAGATGTGCATTAGAACAGACTGTATATGAGCAGTAAAACAGACTGTAGACGTGCAGTAGAACAGACTGCAGTAGAGCAGAAGTACAGACTGTAAACTGGCATTAGAACAGACTGTAGATGAGCAGTAGTACAGACTGTAGACTTGCATTAGAAATGACTGTAAACATCCAGTAAAACAGACTGACAATGTGCAGAAGAATAGACTAGGTGCAGTACTACAGACTGTACATGAGCATTAGAACAGACTGTATATGAGTATTAGAAAACACTCTAGACATGCTTTAGAACAGACTGTAGAAGAGCAGTAGTTCAGACTGTAGACAAGCACTAGAACAAACTGTATATTTGAATTAGAAAACACTATAGACATGCTTTAGAACAGACTGTAGAGGTGCAGTTTAACAGACTGTAGACGAGCATTAAAACAGACTGTATTTAAGTATATGAAAACACTCTAGACATGCTTTGGAACAGACTGTAGAGGTGCAGTAATACAGACTGTAGACAAGCATTAGAACAGTCTGTAGAAGTGCAGTATTACAGACTGTAGATGTACAGTAGAACAGACTGTAGACATTTATTAGAAGAGATTATAGACCTGCAGTAGAACAGACCGTAGATGAGCAGTAGTAAAGACTGTAGACTTGCATTAGAACAGACTGTAGACTTGCATTAGAACAGACTGTAGATGTGCATTAGAACAGACTGTAGATGTGCATTAGAACAGACTGTAGACCTTTAATAAAACCGACTAGAGTTGTGCAGTAGAACAGATTCTAGAAGAGCAGTAGAAGAGACAGTGGACTTGCAGTTGAACAGACTGTAGATGTGCATTAGAACAGACTGTAGATGTGCAGTAGAACAGACTGTAGACCTGCAGTAGAACAGACTGTAAAGGAGAAGTAGAACAAACTGTAGAGGTGGAGTAGTAAAGACTTTTATTGGACATTAGAACAGACTGTATTCGAGCAATAGAACAGACTATAGATGTGCAGTAGTACAGACTGCATTAGAACAGACTGTGGACGAGTATTTGAAGAGACTATATACGTGTATAGAACAGACTGTAGATGTCCAGTAAACAGACTAATGATGCTGCAGAAGAATAGAATTTAAATGTCCGTTAGTAGAGACTGTAGACGAGCATTAGAACAGACTGTGTATGAGTATTAGAATAGACTGTAGACATACTTTAGAACAGACTGTAGAGGTGCAATAGTACAGACTGTACAGCAGTAGTACAGACTGTAGACTTGCATTAGAACAGACTGTAGATGTGCATTAGAACAGAATGTAGACATACAATAGAACAGAAGAGAGGTGCAGTTGAACAGACTACAGACATGCAGTTGAACAGACTTCAGAGCAGCAGTAGAACAGACTGTAGACGTGCAGTAGAACAGACTGCAGTAGAGCAGAGGTAAAGAATGTAAACTGGCATTAGAACAGACTGTTGAGGTGTAGTTGAAATGACTGTAGACGTGCAGTAATACAGACTGTAGACGAGCATTAGAACAGACTGTAGAAGTGCAGTAGTACAGACTGTAGATGTGCAGTAGAACAGACTGTAGACGTTTATTACAACAGACTGTAGACCTGTAGTAGAACAGACCGTAAATGAGCAGTAGTACAGACTGTAGACTTGCATTAGAACAGACTGTAAATGAGCAGTAGTACAGATTATAGACTTGCATTAGAACAGACTGTGGAGCATTAGAACAGACTATAGACTGTAGACGATTATTAGAACAGACTGTAGACCTGCACTAGAACAGACCATAGATGAGCAGTAGTACTGACTATAGACTTGCATTAGAACAGACTGTAGATGTGCATTAGAAACAGACTTTAGAAGTGCAGTAGTAGAGACTGTAGATGTGTAGTAGAAAAGACTGTAGACGTTTATCAGAACAGACTGACAAAGTGCAGAAGAATAGACTATAGAGGTGCAGTAGTACAGACTGTAGACGAGCATTAGAACAGACTCTATATGAATATTAGAAAACACTCTAGATATGCTTTAGAACAGATTGTAGAGGTGCAGTAATACAGACTGCAGATGAGCATTAGAACAGATTTTAGAAGTGCAGTAGTACAGACTGTAGATGAGCAGTAGCACAGACTGTAGACTTGCATTAGAACAGACTGTTGATGAGCATTAGAATAGACTTTAGAAGTACAGTAGTAATGACTGTAGAAATGCTGTAGAATAGACTATAGACGTTTATAAAAAGACTATAGACGTGCAGTAGAACAAAATGCGGTAGAGCAGAGGTACAGACTGTAAAGTAGCTTTATAAGAGACTGTAGACGTACAATAGAACAGACTGTAGACGAGCATTAGAACAGACTGTATACGTCTAGTAGAACAGACTGTAGATGTGCAATAGTACAGACTAAAGACCTGCATTAGAACAGACTGTGGACGAGCATTAGAACAGACTATAGATGTGCATTAGAACAGACTGTAGTTGTCCATTAGAACAGACTGTAGATGTGCATTAGAAAAGACTGACGATGTGCAGAATAATAGACTGTAGAGGTGCAGTAGTTAAGACTTTACACGAGCATTAGAACAGACTGTACATTAGTATTAGAAAAGACTGTAGACATGCTTTACAACAGACTGTAGAGGTGAAGTAGTACAGACTGTAGACGACCACTAGAACAAACTGTAGATGTGCAGTAGAAGAGACTGTAGAGGTGCTGTAGTACAGAATGTTGACTATTATTAGAAGAGACTGTAGGCGTGCAGTAGAACAGACTCTAGACAATTATTAGAACAGACTGTAGACTTCCACAAGAACACACTGTAGATGTGCATTAGAAAAGACTGTAGACATTTATTAATACAGACTATAGTCGTGCAGTAGAACAGACTGTAGAAGTGCAGTAGAATAGACTGCAGTAGAGCAGTAGTAAAGACTGTAAAATGGCATTAGAAAAGACTGTAGACAGCCAGTAGAACAGACTGTAGAGGTGCAGTTGTACAGACTATAGATGTGTAGTAGAACAGACTGTAGACATTTATCAGAACAGACTGTAGACTTGCATTAGAACAGACTGTAGATGTGCATTAGAACAGACTGTAGACGTGCAGTAAAACAGACTGTAGACGTGCAGTTGAACAGACTTTAGATGTGCATTTGAACAGATGTCAGAGCAGCAGTAGTACAGACTCTAGATTGGCTTTAGAACAGACTGTAGATGAGCTTTAGAACAGGCTGTAAACGTCCAGTAGAACAGACTGACAATTAGAACAGATTGTAGATTTGCAGTAAAACAGACTGTAGACGTGCAGGTGAACAGAAATCAGAGCAGCAGTAGTACAGACTCTAGAATTACCTTAGAACAGACTGTAAACGAGCAATAGAAATGACTGTAAACGCGTCCGTAGAACAAACTGACAATGTGCAAAAGAATAGACTCTAGAGCTGCAGTAGTACAGACTGTAGATGAGCAAATAAACAGACTGTATATGAGTTTTAGAAAACACTGTAGACATGCATTTATAACAGACTGTAGAGGTGCAGTAATACAGACTGTAGACGAGCATTAGAACAGACTGTAGAAGTGCAGTAGTACAGACTGTAGAGGTGCAGTTGAACAGACTGTAGACATGCAGTTGAACAGACTTCAGAGCAGAATTAGTACAGACTGTAGATTGTAGAACAGACTGACAATTAGAACAGATTTTAGATGTGCAGTAAAAATGACTGTAGACGTGCAGTAGAATAGAGTGCAGTAGAGCAATAGTACAGACTGTAAAATGGCATTAAATCAGACTGTAGACATGCAGTAGAACAGACAGTAGAGGTGCAGTTGTACAGACTGTAGACGAGCATTAGAACAGACTGTTGATGTGCAGTAGAAAAGACTGTAGACATACAATAGAACAGACTGTAGATGAGCATTAGAACAGAATGTAGGGCCCATTAGAACAGACTGTAGATGTGCAGTAGTAAAGACTAAAGACCTGCATAAGAATAGACTGTGGACGAGCATTAGAACAGACTGTAGATGTGCTTTAGTACAGACTGTAGAGGTGCAGTAATACAGACAGTAGACGAGCATTAGAAGAGACAGTAGAAGGGCAATAATAAATGTCGACATTCTGTACTACTGCACCTCAATAGTCTTTTCTACTGCACATCTACAGTCTGAAGTACTGCACTTCTACAGTCTGTTTTAATGCTTGTCTACAATCTATACAACTGCATCTCTACAGTCTGTTCTAAAGCATTTCTACAGTGTTTTCTAATACTCATATAGAGTATGTTCTAATGCTCATCTACAGTCTGTAGTAATGCACCTCTAGAGTCTATTAAGTAAGTAAGTAAATTTTATTTATATAGCACCTTTCACAGATATAAATCACAAAGTGCTTTACAAAGTGCAATAAAAAACAATAAAACTTAGAGAAAAAAAAAAAAAAAAAAAATTAAAACCACAGAATATTGAAACATAAAAGCCCAATCAACTAAAAGCTTGTTTAAATAAAAGTGTCTTCAGCTGCTTTTTAAAAGAATCAACAGAAATATCCACTCAGGGGCAGGGTGTTCCAGAGTCTGGGGCGACTGTTTGGAAAGACCGGTCACCCCGGTTTTCAAACGTGTTTTGGGGACCATTAAAAGGTTTTGACCTGAAGACCGAAGAGTGCGTGAGGAGGAGTAAGGGGTCAGCAGGTCAGTGATGTACTGGGGCCTGTCCATGTAGAGCTCTAAAAGTCAAGACTAAAATTTTAAAATCAATCCTGAATTTGACTGGAAGCCAATGAAGTGAAGCTAAAACCGGTGAAATGTGAGCCCTTCTGTTGGTTCCAGTTAAAAGCCTGGCTGCAGCATTTTGCACCATTTGAAGCCGACCAGAGACAATTTGTTGAAACAAATAAAAAGAGAATTACAATAATCAAGACGAGAAGAAATAAAAGCATGAATAATCATCTCCAAGTTAGATTTAGACAATAACACTCTCAATTTAGAAATGTTTCTTAGATGATAAAAACAGTTTTTGACCAACTGTCTAGAATGACTGTCCAGAGACATAGATTGGTCAAACAGAACACCAAGGTTTCTGAGGCTCGACTGGACGGAAGAACCCAGGGAACCAAGGTGTTGTTTGATTTGAAGTATTTTTTGGTCAGGTGCAAAGATTAAAGTTTCAGTCTTTTTTGTATTTAGCTGTAGGTAGTTATTGCATAACCAGTTCTTTAAGCAAGTCACAGCAGTTCAACAATTCAGTAAGTTTATAAAACTCAGAGTCTTTAAAAGAACAGTACAACTGAATGTCATCAGCATAAAAGTGATAAGACACATTTTTAAAACCATGAAATATTTCACTAAGAGGGCATATGTACAATAAAAACAAAAGAGGACCTAAGACTGAGCCCTGAGGAACTCCATATGACAGAGGGGTCATTTCAGACAGAATATTGTTAATACAGACACAAAATGATCTGTCACTCAGGTAAGAGGAAAACCACTTTAGAACTGATCCAGAGAAACCCATTTCATATTGCAGACGCTTTAACAATATATTATGGTCCAGAGTATCAAAAGCAGACGATAAATCCAGTAAGATCAAGACTGAGTACTGCCCAGAGTCAGCTGCCATCATAATGTCATTTGATATCCTCAGCAGGGCAGTCTCTGTTGAATGACATTTTCGGAAGCCTGACTGAAATTTGTCTATAACATTAATTTCATTAAGAAACGCAGTCAGCTGCTCCGCCACCACTCTCTCCAGGATTTTAGATAAAAAAGGCAATTTAGAGATTGGCCTGTAGTTGTTTGGTTCAAAAGAATCCAAATTGGGCTTCTTCAGAATGGGGCTGACGACCGCTTGTTTAAAAGAGCTGGGCACAGAACCAGTTGAAAGAGAAAGGTTGATCAGTTTAACAACATAAGGACCAACTAAATCAAATACATTTAAAAGCAACGAAGCTGGCATTACATCCAGAGGGCTTGATGATGGTTTCACTTTTTTTAGTAGACCCTTGATATCCTCTTCAGTGACAGGTGAGAAGGTGGACCAAGAGCACTGAGGAGATAAACCCCAGGATGTGTGGACAGAGGATGGGTTTATAGAAGCTCGTATATCATGTACCTTATTCACAAAGGAATTTAAAACCTGTTGCAGTCAGACTTTGAGTGGACTGGTAAATGAGGAGCTAAAGGAGAGACAATTCTTGTTATTGTGTCAAACAGGACTTTAGGATTTTTCTTGTTCAGCACAACAAGATTAGAGAAATATGCAGATCTGGCCTGTTTTATTATATCATTTAGTGACATGATGAGCTCCTTCAAGTGCAGTCTGTGGACTTCCAAACTTGTGCATTTCCACAAACGTTCTGTTTTTCGACAGTTTCTCCTACAAGATAAGATTTCCTCATTTATCCAAGGGCAGGGATTTTTAGGCGTGGTGTGCTTACTTTTTAGCGGAGCAACCTTATTTAAAACAGACAAACAGTGCTTATTAAAAGACTGCATAAAAGATTCAGGCTCACTACAGCCATCAAAACGATCGGGTCAAATGACTTGAAAATTTCTCAGCTGTGGATCCATTTATGATGCGTCTTTGTGACATCAGTTTGGAAGGAAGATAGTCCACACTGGAATGCAAGTTAAAAGATATACAGCAGTGGTCTGTCACATTAGTGTCTGTAACACTCAACTGGTCAATGTTCAGGCCTAAAGAGAAAACAAGGTCCAAAGTGTGGCCTTTGGTGTGTGTAGGACCAGAGACATGCTGCTTAAAATGAAATGCTTCAGTGAGTGTTAAAAACTCAGATGCCAGATTACACGAAGCATCGTCGATATGGAGGTTAAAATCTCGAGTATCAGAACATTATCAAGTTTGATAATTGAAGATAAAAATTCAGAGAAATCCTCTAAAAACAAGCGTCCAGGACCAGGAGGTCGGTAAATTAAAATGCAATAAAATGAGTCATTGTTGCCAACCTTAGTCATCTGCATCTCAAAGGAGTCGAAAGAGTCTGGGTTCATCAACCTGCAGCAGAAACAGTCCCGGTACGAGTGCGAGTCCGCCTCCTCGCCGCGAGACCGCGGTGTCCCAAACACAGAACAGTTCGGAGGGCACAGCTCGTTCAGATGAGTGTACTCCATTTCACGCTGCCAGGTCTCTGTTAAAAACATAAAGTCAAGGCGTTCCTTTGAGAATAACTCGCTGAGGAAGAAGGCCTTGTTTGCAATGGAGCGAGCGTTGAGCAGAGCAATCCGAGTCGGTTGTGCCAGATCCAAGGCCGGTGGCGCTGACCATCAGGGCAGCGCAGCGGTGACAGGACGTGGTCACTATTGACCACCCGGCATGTAACAGGACACAGGACCCGCCACGTGGAGGGAAGTGTCGGAGCCCGAATCGGAAAAATCCGGTCAGATTGGAGGGACGGAGACGCACCGGACGAGTTCCCGCCAGATTCACGGATCGAACCGACCGCAGGCACCGCCGTCCCAGACAGATCCGGAGCCGCCGAACTTGGTAGTTGCCCACGGTGTTTTCTCAGCCTGGCCCCGACGCCAGCCCTCAATCCGCTTCCTTCTCTTGCCGCGGGCTTAGCTAGCAACAGGTACTCCAGTGATGACGTGGAGCACTCAAAAACTGGAGGAAAAACTCCGCACCTGGCCCAGGTAACACAAAAGTCTTTCATCTGCTCGTTTATTCGAAATAGAGTATGTCGATCATATTCAAAAGCAGCTGATGCACAGTTACTTGTTGTAAGGGCTGATAAGGCAACAAACATCACTAGAAAACACAAAATTACATTAGCGAACAGACAGGGAGCAGAGGCAATGCCGAACACAGGCGCCATCTTGGACTATTCTTCTGCACATTGTCTGTTCTACTGGACGTTTACAGTAATTTCTAATGCTTGTCTACAGTCTGTTCTACTGCACAACTATTGTCTGTTTTAATAATTGTCTACAGTCTCTTCTAATGCACATCTACAGTCTGTTCTAATGCACATCTACAGTCTGTTCAACTGCACCTCTACAGTCTGTTCTATTGCACGTCTACAGTCTGTTCTACTGCACGACTATAGTCTATTTTTAATAAACGTCTACAGTCTTTTCTAATGCACATCTACAGTCTGTTCTACTGCAGGTATACAGTCTGTTCTAATAAACGTCTACATTCTGTTCTACTGCACATCTACAGTCTGTATGTTATAGGAATATTTTATATCCATATATTTAACCAGAGAGAAACGGAGACCGATTATAATTTAACAAGCAATGGCCAAAAATTAATCCTTGCAAGGAGAAGCAAAGCAGCACAATATTACAGCGGAAGGTTTGCTTAAAGATGTAAACATAACATGGGATTATATACAACACAGTGACGTCCCTGGTGAGAGGCGTTCACAATGGTCCAGGAGCAGAAGTCCCGTGACAAGCCATGTCTCAGTCCTGTTATGTCTACTTAATGCTTGGATTAGCACGAAGGGCATGACATGAATTTGACATGACCTGAGGAGAACTATACGTCCCAGTAACAATAAACATTAAAATTAAAATTATTATAACACTGTACAACTACACTTCTACAGTCTGTATAATGCTCGTTTGCAGTCTGTATTACTGCACCTCAACAGTTTGTTCTACTGCACATCTACAGTCTGTTCTACTGCTTGTCTACAGTCTGTTCTACTGCACGACTATAGTCTCTTTTAATAAACGTCTACAGTCTCCTCTAATGCACATCTACAGTCTGTTCTACTGGATGTCTACAGTCTGTTCTAATTATTGTTTAGAGTCTGTTTTACTGCACTCCTACAGTCTCTTTTAATAATTCTTAACTTTCTGTACTACTGCACCTTTACAGTCTCTTCTACTGCATATCTACAGTTTGTTCTAATTGTCGTCTAGAGTCTGTACTACTGGAACTCTACTGTCTGTTCTAAAACATGTCTACAGTCTTTTCTAATACTCATGTACTGTTTGTTCTAATGCTCGTGTAAAGTCTCAACTACTGCCCTCTACAGTCTATTCTTTTGCACATCGTCAGTCTGTTCTACTGCACATCTACAGTTTGTTCTACTGCACATCTATAGTCTGTTCTAATGCATGTCTACAGTCTGTTCTAATGCAAGTCTACAGTCTGTACTACTGCTCATCTACAGTCTGTTCTACTGCACGTCTACAGTCTTTTCTTATAAACGCCTTCAGTCTGTTCTACTGCACATCTATAGTCTGTTCTACTGCACTTCTACAGTCTGTACTACTGCACTTCTAAAGTCTATTCTAATGCTCATTTATAGTCTGTTCTACTGCACGTCTACAGTCTGTTCTACTGCACATCTACAGTCTGTACAACTGCACCTCTACTGTCTGTTCTAAAGCATGTCTACTGTGTTTTCTAATACTTAAATACATTCTGTTCTAATGCTCATCTACAGTCTGTACAACTGCACCTCTACTGTCTGTTCTAAAGCATGTCTACAGTGTTTTCTAATACTTAAATACATTCTGTTCTAATGATCGTCTACAGTCTGTTCTAAAGCCAATCTAGAGTCTGTACTGCTGCTGCACTGAAGTCTGTACAACTGCATGTCTACAGTCTGCTAAACTGCATCTCTACAGGTTCTTCTATTGTATGTCTACAGTCTGTTCTAATACACATCTACAGTCTGTTCTAATGCAAGTCTACAGTATATACTACTGCTTGTCTACAGTCTGTTTAACTGCAAGTCTACAGTCTTTTCAACTGCACCTCTACAGTCTGTTCTAATGCCAGTTTACAATCTGTACTATTGCTCTACTGCAGTCTGTTCTACTGCATGTCTACAGTCTGTTTTACTGCACATCTACAGTCTGTTCTAATGCACATCTACAGTCTGTTCTAATGCAAGTCTACATTCTGTACTACCGCTCATCTACGGTCTGTTCTACTGCACGTCTACAATCTGTTTTAATAAGCGTCTACAGTCTGTTCTGCACATTTACAGTCTGTACTACTGCACTTCTACAGTCTTTTTAATGCTCGTCTACAGTCTGTATTACTGCACCTCTACAGTCTGTTGTAAAGCATGTCTAGAGTGTTTTCTAAAACTTATATACAGTCTGTTCTAATGGTCATCTACAGTCTGAACTTCTGCACCTCTATAGTCTGTTCTAAAGCATGCCTACAGTGTTTTCTAATACTCAAATACAGTCTGTTCTAATGCTCGTCTACATTCTGTACTACTGCACCTCTACAGTCTGTTCTTCTGCACATTGTCAGTCTGTTCTACTGGACGTTTACAGTCTGCTCTAATGCTTGTCTACAGTCAGTTCTAAAGCCAAATCTAGAGTCTGTACTACTGCTGCTCTGAAGTTTGTTCAACTGCAAGTCTACAGAATGTTCAACTGGAGCTCTACAGTCTGTTCTAATGCCAGTTTACAGTCTGTACTATTGCTGTACTGCAGTCTGTTCTACTGCATGTCTACATTCTGTTTTACTGAACATCTACAGTCTGTTCTAATGCACATCTAAAGTCTGTTCTAATGCAAGTCTAGAGTCTGTACCACTGCTTGTCTACAGTCTGTTCTACTGCACTTCTACAGTCTGTTCTAATAAACGTATACAGTCTTTTCTACTGCTCATCTACAGTCTATACTACTGCACTTCTACAGTCTGTTCTATAGCTCGTTTACAGTCTGTATTACTGCACCTCTACAGTCTGTTCTAAAGAATGTCTAGAGTGTTTTCTAATACTCATATACAGTCTGTTCTAATGCTCGTCTACCCAACTGCACCTCTTCAGTTTGTTCTAAAGCATGTCTACAGTGTTTTGTAAAACTCATATACAGTCTGTTCTAATGCTCACCTACAGTCTGTACTACAGCACCTCTAGAGTCTTTTCTTCCGCACATTGTCAGTCTGTTCTACTGACGTTTACAGTCATTTCTAAAGCTTGTCTACAGTCTGTTCTAAAGCCAGTCTAGAGTCTGTTCTACTGCTGCTGTGAAGTCTGTTCAACTGCATGTCTATAGTCTGTTCAACTGCACCTCTACAGTCTGTTTTATTGTATGTCTACATTCTGTTCTAATGTACATCTACAGTCTGTTCAAATGCAAGTCAACAGTCTGTACTACCTTTCGTGCACAGTCTGTACTACTGCACCTCTACAGTCTGTTCTAAAGCATGTCTACAGTCTATTCTAATACTCATATACAGTCTGTTCTAATACTCGTCCTACAGTCTCTACTAACGGACTTTTAAATTCTATTCTTCTGCAGCATCGTTAGTCTGTTTTACTGACATTTACAGTCTGTTCTAAAACTCGTCTATAGTCTGTTCCAATACTCGTCCACAGTCTGTTCTAATGCATTCTGTTCTAATGCACATCTATAGTCTGTTCTATTGCTCGAATACAGTCTGTTCTAATGCCCAATAAAAGTCTTTACTACTCCACCTCTACAGTTTGTTCTACTTCTCCTCTACATTCTGTTCTAGTGCAGGTCTACAGTCTGTTCTATTGCTAGTCTAGAGTCTTTACTACTGCTGCTCTGCAGTTTGTACTCTGCTCATCTACAGTCTGTTCTACTGAATGTGTACAGTCTTTTCTTATAAACGTCTATAGTATGTTCTACTGTACATCTACAGTCTTTACTACTGCACTTCTAAAGTCTATTCTAATGCTCATCTACGGTCTGTTCTACTGCAGGTCTACAGTCTGATCTAATAAACGTCTACAGTCTGTACTACTGCACATCTACAGTCTGTACTACTGCACTTCTACAGTCTCTTCTAATGCCAGTTTACAGTCTGTACTATTGCTCTACTGCAGTCTCTTCTACTGCATGTCTATAGTCTGTTTTACTGCACATCTACAGTTTGTTCTAAAGCATGTTTAGAGTGTTTTCTAATACAAATATACAGTCTGTACTACTGCACCTCTAGAGTCTATCCTTTTGCACATTGTTAGGGTTAGGGTTAGTTGTCCAGTAGAACAGACTGTAGCCGAACAGAAGTTTAGAATGTAGACTTGAAATAGAACAGACTGTAGATGTGCAGTAGAACAGACTGTAGACGTTTAATAAAAGAGACTATAGTCGTGCAGTACAACAGAGTGTAAACGAAAAGTAGATTAGAATGTAGACTTGCATAAGAACAGACTATGGAGGTGCAGTTGAACAGACTGTAGAGCAGCAGTAGTACAGACTGTAGAATGGCTTTAGAACTGACTATACACAATCATAGAGGACCATTAAAACAGACTGTAGATGTGCAGTAGAAGAGACTGTAGAGGTGCAGTTGTACAGAATCTTGACAATTATTAGAACAGACTGTAGACGTCTAGTAGAAGAGACTGTAGACGCTATTAAAAATGAGTATAGTCATGCAGTAGAACAGACTGTAGACCTCTAGTTGAACAGACTGTAGCTGTGCATTAGAACAGACTGTAGACATGCAGTAGAACATACTGTAGAGGATCAGTAGAACAAACAGTAGAGCTGGAGTAGTAAAGACTGTTATTGGGCATTAAAACAGACTATATTCAAGCAATAGAAAGGAACAATAGATGTCTGGTCGTACAGATTGCATTAGAACAGACTGTGGATGAGCATTTGAACAGACTATAGACGTGTATTAGAACAGATTGTAGATGCGCAGTAGAAAAGACTGTAAGGTGCAGTAGTACAGAATGTCGATAATTATTAGAAAAGACTGTAGACGTGCAGTAGAACGGACTGTAGAAAATTATTAGAACAGCCTGTAGACTTGCAGTAGAACAGACTCACAGTGCTTCAGAAGAATAGACTTTAGAGGTGCATTAGTACAGACTGTAGACGATTATTAGAATAGACTGTATATGAGTATTAGAAAACACTCTAGACATGCTTTAGAACAGACTGTAGAGGTGCAGTAGTACAGACTGTAGACCTGCAGTAGAATAGACTGTAGATGTGCATTAGAACAGACTTTAGAAGTGCAGTAGTAGAAACTGTAGATATGCAGTAGAACAGACTGTAGATGTGCAGTAAAACAGACTGTAGACATGCAGTAGAACAGACTGCGGTAGAGCAGTAGTACAGACAGTAAAATGGCATTAGAACAGACTGTAGAGGAACAGTAGAACAAACTGTAGAGGTCGAGTAGTAAATACTGTTATTGGGCAATAGAACAGACGATATTCGAGCAATAGAACAGACTATAGATGTGTGGTCGCACGGACTGCATTAGAACAGATTGTGGACGAACATTTGAACAGACTAATGACGTGCATTAGAACAGACTTTAGATGTGCAGTAGAAGAGACTGTAGACAATTATTAGAACAGACTGTAGCCATGCAGTAGAACAGACTGTAGAGGTAGAACAGTAAAGACTTTTATTGGGGATTAGAACAGACTGTAGACAAGCAATAGAACAGATTGTAGATGTGCAGTAGTATAGACTGTAGACCTGCATTAGAAGAGACTCTAGATGCGCAGTAGAAAAGACTGTAAACGTGCAGTAGAACAGACTGACAATGTGCAGAAGAATAGACTGTAGAGGTGCAGTAGTTCAGACTGTGGACGAGCATTAGAACAGACTCTATATGAGTATTAGAAAACACTCTAGACATGCTTTAGAACAGATTGTAAAAGGTGCAGTATTTCAGAATGTTGACGAGCATTAGAACAGACTGTATATGAGTATGAGAATACACTCTAGACATGCTTTAGAACAGACTGTAGATGAGCAGTCGTACTGACTGTAGACTAGCATTAGAACAGACTGTAGATGTGCATTAGAACAGACTGTAGATGTGCAGTAGAACAGACGTTAGATGTTTGTAAGAACAGACTGTAGACCTGCAAAAGAACAGATCGTAGATGAGCAGTAAAAGAAACTATAGATTTACATTAGAATAGACTGTAGAAATGACTGTAAACGAGCATTAGAACAGACTGTAAACGTCCAGTAGAACAGACTAACAATGTGCAGAAGAATAGACTGTAGAGATGCAGTAGTACAGACTCTAGACGAGCAGTAGAATAGACTGTAGATGTGCATTAGAACAGACTTTAGAAGTGCAGTAATAGAGACTGTAGATGTGTAGTAGAACAGACTGTAGACGTTTATCAGAACAGACTGTAGACGTGCAGTAGAACAGACTGTAAATGAGCAGTAGTACAGACTGTAGACTTGTATTAGAAAAGACTTTATATGTGCATTAGATCAAACTATAGATGTGCAGTAGAACAGACTGTAGACGTTTATTAGAACAGACTGTAGACCTGCACTAGAACAGACCTTAGATTAGTAGTACAGACTATAGACTTTAATTAGAACAGACTGAAGATATACATTAGAACAGACTTTAGAAGTGCAGTAGTAGAGACTGTAGATGTGTAGTAAAACAGACTGTAGAAGTTTATCTGAACAGACTGTAGAAGTGCAGTAGAACAGACTGTAGATGAGCAGTAGTACAAACTGTAGACTTGCATTAGAACAGACAGTAGATGTGCTATAGAACAGACTGTAGATGTGCAGTAGAACAGACTGTAGACGTTTATCAGAACAGACTGTAGACGTGCAAAAGAACAGACCATAGATGAGCAGTAAAACAGACTAGAAACTTGCATTAGAACAAACTGTAGAACTGACTGTAGACGAGCATTAGAACTAACTGTAAACGTCGAGTAGAACAGACTGACAATGTGCAGAAGAATATACTGTAGAGATGCAGCAGTACATACTGTAGACGAGCATTAGAACAGACTGTATATGAGAATTAGAAAACACTCTAGACATACTTTAGAAAAGACTGTAGAAGTGCAGTAGTTCAGACTGTAGGCATTAGATCAGACTCTATACCAGTATTAAAAAACACTCTAGACATGCTTTAGAACATATTGTAGAGGTGCAGTAATACAGACTATTGACTTGCATTAGTACAGACTGTAGATGTTCATTAGAACAGACTTTAGTAGAGCAGTAGTACAGACTGTTATCTGGCATTAGAACATACTGTAGACGTGCAGTAGAACAGACTGTAGATGAGCAGTAGTACAGACTGTAGACTTGCATTAGAACAGACTGTAGATGTGCATTGGAACAGACTGTAGATGTGCAGTAAAACAGACTGTAGATGTGCAGTAGAACAGACTGCAGTAGAGCAGAGGTACAGACTGTAAACTGGAATTAGAACAGACTGTTGAGGTGCAGTTGAAATGACTGTAGACGTGCAGTTGAACAGACTGTAGACGAACATTATAATAGACTGTAGACGTCGAGTAGAACAGAACAGTAGAACAACATAGTAGAACATGTGCAGTAGTAGAGACTAAAGACCTGCATTAGAACAGACTGTGGATGAGCATTAGAACAGATTATAGAAGTGCATTAGAACAGACTGTAGATGTCCATTAGAACAGACTGTAGATGTGTAGTAGAACAGACTGACGATGTGCAGAAGAATAGACCGTAAGGCTTCAGTAGTTGAGACTTTTAATTAGATCAGACTGTACATGAGTATTAGAAAAGACCGTAGACATGATTTAGAACAGACTGTAGAGGTGCAGTAGTACAGACTGTAGACTTGCAGTTTAACAGACTGTAGCTGTGCATTAGAACAGACTGTAGATGTGCAGTAGAACTGAATGTAGACTTGCAGTAAAACAGACTGCAGAGCAGAAGTAGTACAGACTCTAGACTGGCATTAGAACAGACTGTAGAGGAGCAGTAGTACAGACTGTAGACTTGCATTATAACAGATTGTAGATGTGCATTAGAACAAGCTATAGACGTACAATAGAAGTGACTTTAGACGTGCATTTGTACAGACTTCAGTGCAACAGTAGTACACACTCTAGATTGGCTTTAGAACAGACTGTAGACGATCATTAGAACAGACTGTAAACGCCCAGAAGAAGAGACTGACAATGTGCAGAAGAATAGAATAGAGAGGTGCAGTAGTTCAGACTGTAGATGAGCATTAGAACAGACTCTATATGAATATTAGAAAACACTCTAGACATGCTTTAGAACAGACAGTAGAGGTGCAGTTGTACAGAATGTAGGCGAGCATTAGAACAGACTTATATTAGTATTAGAAAACAATCTAGATATGCTTTAGAACAGACTGTAGAGGTGCAGTAATACAGAATGTAGACGAGCATTAGAACAGACTGTAGAAGTCCAGTAGTACAAACTGTAGATGTGCAGTAGTACAGACTGTAGATGTACAATAGAAAAGACGGTAGAGGTGCAGTTAAACAGTTTGTAGACGTGCAGTAAAACAGACTTCAGAGAAGAAGTAGAACAGACTCTAGATTGGCTTTAGAACAGACTGTAGATGAGCATTAGAACAGACAGTAAACGACCTGTAGAACAGACTGACAATGTGCATTGAATAGACTTTAGAGGTGCAATAGTACAGACTGTAGATTAGCATTAGAACAGACTGTATATGAGTATTAGAAAACACTGTAGATATGCTTTAGAACAGACTGTAGAGGTGCAGTAGTTCAGACTGTAGACGAGCATTAGAACAGACTGTATGTGAGTATTAGAAAACACTTTAGACATGCTTTTAGAACAGACTGTAGAGGTTCAGTAGTTCAGACTGTAAACAAGCATTAGAACAAACTCTATATGAGTATTAGAAAACACTCTAGACATGCTTTAGAACAGACTTTAGAGGTTCAGTAATACAGACTGTAGACGAGCATTAGAAAAGACTGTAGAAGTGCAGTTGTACAGACTGTAGATGTGCAGAAGAAGAGACTCTAGATGTATATTAGAACAGACTGTAGACCTGCACTAGAACAGACTGTAGATGTGCATTAGAACAAACTGTAGATGTGCATTAGAACAGACTGTAGATGTGCAGTAGAACAGACTGTAGACGTTTATTAGAACAGACTGTAGACCTGCACTTAAAGAGACCGTAGATGAGCAGTAGTACAGACTATAGACTTGCATTAGAACAGATTGTATATTAGTATTAGAAAAAATGTAGACATTCTTTAGAACAGACTGTGGAGGTGCAGTAGTTCAGACTGTAAATGAGCATTAGAACAGACTATTTATGAGTTTTAGAAAATACTCTAGACATGCTTTAGAAGAGACTGTAGAGGTGCAGAAATACAGACTGTAGAAAAGCATTAGAACAGACTGTAGAAGTGCAGTAGGACAGAGATGTGTAGATGTGCAGTAACAGACAGACTGTAGGCGTTTATTAGAACAGACTGTAGACCTGCACTAGAACAGACAGTAGAGTAGTACAGACTATAGACATGTATTAGAACAGACTGTAGATGTGCATTAGAACAGACTTTAGTTGTGCAGTAGTAGAGACTGTAGATTAGGAGCAGTAGTACAGACTGTAATAGAGCATTACAGAACAGACTGTAGATGCAGATTGAACAGACTGTAGATGTGCAGTTAGACAACAGACTATAGGCGGAAGAAAGACTCTATAGATGAGTATTAGACATAACTTTAGATCTGGAGCATGCTTTAGAACAGATTGTAGAGGTGCAGTAGTTCAGACTGTGGCAGAGCATTAGAACAGACTGTATATAAGTATTAGAAAACACTCTAGACATGCTTTAGAACCAGACTGTAGAGTGCAGAATACAGACTGTAGAAGGCGAGCATTAGAACAGACTGTATATAGAACAGGCTGTAGAAGTACAGACTCTAGACATGCTGTTTATGCACAGAACAGACATGCTTTAGTAGTACAGACTATAGCAACCATGGATTAAAACAGACTGTAGATGAGCATTAGAACAGACTGTAGAAGTGCAGTAGAACAGACTGTAGATGTGCAGTAGAACAGACTGTAGACGTTTATTAGAACAGACTGTAGACCTGCACTAGAACAGACCATATATGAGCAGTAGTACAGACTATAGACTTGCATTAGAACAGACTGTAGATGTGCATTAGACAGACTTTAGTGCAGTAGTAGAGACTGTAGATGTGTAGTAGAACAGACTGTAGGACGTATTATTAGAACAGACTAGTGACCTTTAGAACAGACTGTAGATGACAGTAGAACAGACTGTAGACTGCATTAGACAGACTGTAGATGTGCAGTGGAACAGACTGTATATGAGTATTAGAAAAACACTCTAGATGAGCAGACATGCTTTAGAACAGACTGTATGTGAGGTGCAGTAGACATTCTTTAGAACAGACTGTAGGCACACGAGCATTAGAACAGACTGTATATGCAGTATTGAAAAAACTCTAGACATGCTTTAGAAGAGACTGTAGAGGTGCAGTAATACAGACTGTAGACGATGGCATTAGAACAGACTGTAGATGTGCAGTGGAACAGACAGACTTGCAGCATTAGAACAGACTGTAGTGCGGAGCAGTAGATGACAGACTATAGACTTGCATTAGAACAGACGTAGATGTAGACATTCTTTAGAACAGACTGTAGATGTGCAGTAAAACAGGCGTTAGGCGTGCAGTGAACAGACTGTAGTAGAGCAGTAGTACAGATTGTAACATGGCATTAAAACAGACTGTAGATGTGCATTAGAACAGACTGTTGACATGCAGTAGTAGAAAAAGACTGTAGAAGCAGTAGTACATACTGTAGATGTTTATGGATATTAGAAACTGACTGTAGCAAGCATTAGAACAGACTGTACTAAGGCGTCAGTAGAACAGACTGACAATATGCAAAAGAATAGACTTGTAATCAGACTGTAGAACATATTCAGTAGAGATAGACTGTAGTAGGCAGAGCCAGAGAATAAGAACAGACTGTATATGAGTATTTAAAAACACTGTAGACATGCTTTAGAACAGACTGTAGAATGCAGTAGTTCAGTACTGTGAACGAGCATTAGAACAGACTGTATATGAGTATTAGAAAACACTCTGGAGCATGCTTTAGAACAGACTTGTAGAGTGCAGTAGTACAGACTGTAGATGAGCATTAGAAAGACTGTAGAAGTGCAGTAGTACAGACTGTAGATGTGCAGTAGAACAGATTGTAGGCGTTTATTAGAAAGAAAACACTGTAGACATAGACTAGAACAGACTAGATGAGCATTAGCAGTAATACAGACTATAGACTTGCATTAGAACAGACTGTAGATGTGCATTAGAATAGACTTCAGCAGTAGAACTGTGACGTTTATCAGAACAAACTGTAGCAGTGAGTAGAACAGACTGTAGGCGTATATTAGAACAGACTGTAGATGTGCAGTAGAACAGACTGTAGATGAACAGTGCATTAGGAGCATATTTGTAGATGTGCATTAGAACAGACGGTATTATAAAAATGTAGACATACAGACTGGAACAGACTGTAGAACAGACTGTAGACTGCAGGCGAGCATTAGAACAAGACTGTAGGCAGACCTTAGTATTAGAACAGACTGACAATATGCATTACAAACAGATTGTATGTGTAGAGACAGACTGTAGTAATACACTGTAGACGAGCATTAGAACAGACTGTAGAAGTGCAGTAGTAAGAGAACTGTAGATGTGCAGTAGAACAGACTATGAGCAGTTAGACTTGCATTAATACAGACTGCTTTAGATGTGCATTAGAACAGATTGAGCAGTGCTAGACAGACTTGCAGTAGAACAGACTGTAGAGAGCAGTAGTACAGACCTGTAAAGGGCATTAGATAACAGACTGTACTAGACTTGCATTACAAACAGACACTGTATATGAGTATTAGAATACAGACTGTAGACAGTGCATTCTTTAGAACAGACTGACAGTAGATGTGCAGTAGAACAGACTGTAGAGCATTAGAACAGACTGTAGACCTGCACAGTAGAACAGACTGAGACATGTGCATTAGAACAGACTGTAGAGGTTGCAGTAGACAGACTGTAGATAAGCATTAGAACAGACTGTAGACATGCAGTAGAACAGACTGTAGATGTGCAGTAGATCGGGCTGTGAGCATTTTTTTAGAACAGACTCTAGATGTGCTATATTTAGAAAACACTCCAGACTGTAGACAAAAATGTAGAATTGCATTAGAACAGACTGTAGATAGAGCAGTAGTACAGACTTTTAAGAACACTGTAGTACAGACTGTTAGATCTGATTGTAGATGCTGATAAAAAAAAAAGCGCTGCACATCTGATTTTGCTAACTGCACTCTGGAAGCTTAATAGAGTTCTACTGCACATCTACAGTCTGTTCTAATGCTTGTCTACAGTCTGTATTTCTGCAACCTCTACAGTCTCTTCTAAAGCATGTCTAGAGTATTTTCTAATACTCATAAATAGTCTGTTCTAATGCTCATTTACAGTCTGAACTACTGTGCCTCTACAGTCTGTTCTAAAGAATGTCTACATTTTTGTCTAATACTCATATACAATCTGTTTGTAATGCAAGTCTATAGTCTGTACTACTGCTCATCTCACGGTCTCTTTAAGTGCAGGTCTACAGTCTGTTCTAATAAACGTCTACAGTCTGTTCTACTGCACATCTACAGTCTGTTCTAATGCACATCTACAGTCTGTTCTAATGCACATCTACAGTCTGTTCTAGTGCAGGTCTACAGTCTGTTCTAATATACGTCTACAGTCTGTTCTACTGCACATCTACAGTTTGTTCTGATAAGCGTCTACAGTCTCTACTACTGCACATCTAAAGTCTATTCTAATGCACATCTACTGTCTGTTCTAATGCAAGTCTATAGTCTGTACTACTGCTCATCTACGGTCTGTTCTAGTCTAGATCTACAGTGTGTTCTAATAACGTCTACAATCTGTTCTACTGCACATCTACAGTCTGTACTACTGCACTTCTACAGTCTTTACTAATGCTCATCTACAGTCTGTATTACTGCACCTTTTACAATCTGTTCTAAAGCATGTCTAGAGTGTTTTCTAATATTCATATAGAGTCTGTTCTAAAGCATGTCTACAGTGTTTTTAATACTCATATACAGTCTGTTCTTATTCTACTCTACAGTCTATACTACTGAATCTCTACAATCTATTCTTTTGCATATTGTCAGTCTGTTCTACTGGACGTTTACAGTCTGTTCTAATGCTTGTCTACAGTCAGTTTTAAATCCAATCTAGAGTATGTACTACTGCTGCTCTGAAGTCTTTTCAACTGCATGTCAACAGTCTGTTCAATCGCACCTGTACAGTCTGTTTTAATGCCAGTTTACAATCTGTACTACTGCTCTACTACAGTCTCTTCCACTGCCACGTCTAACGTCTGTTTTACTGCACATCTACAGTCTGTTCTAATGTACATCTACTGTCTGTTCTAATGCAAGTCTATAGTCTGTCCTACTGCTCGTCTACAGTCTGTTCTATTGCACATCTTCTGTCTGTACTACTGCACATCTACAGTCTGTTCTAATGCTCGTCTACAGTCTGTATTACTCCACCTCTACAGTCTGTTCTAAAGCATGTCTACAGTGTTTTCTAATACTCATATACAGTCTGTTCTAATGCTCGTCTACAGTCTGAACTACTGCACCTCTACAGTCTGTTCTAAAGCATGTCTACAGTGTTTTTACTATATGACTCTGTTCTATACAGTCTGTTCTAATGCATCTACAGTCTGTTCTAATGCAAGTCTACAGTCTGTACTACTGCTCATCTACAGTCTGTTCTAAACTGCATGTCACAGTCTGTTCTAATGCACCTCTACAGTCTGTTCTACTGCACATCTACAGTCTGTTCTACTGTCTTTACAGTCTGTTCTAATGCAGTCTATCTACAGTCTGTTCTTAACTGCACATCTACAGTCTGTTCTAATGTACATCTACTGTCTGTTCTAATGCTGTCTACAGTCTGTTCTACTGCTCATCTACAGTCTGTTCTACTGCATCTACGTCTGTACTACTGCACTCTACAGTCTGTTCTAATGCTCTGTTTACTACAGTCTGTATTACTACTGATAATTATCTACAGTCTGTTCTAAAGCATGTCTACAGTGTTTTCTAATACTCATATACAGTCTGTTCTAATGCTCGTCTACAGTCTGAACTACTGCACCTCTACAGTCTGTTCTAAAGCATGTCTACAGTGTTTTATAATACTCATATACAGTCTGTTCTAATGCACATCTACAGTCTGTTCTACTGCAGTCTACAGTCTGTTCTACTGCTCATCTACAGTCTGTTCTAATGCTACAGTCTGTTCTGATTCTACAGTCTGTTCTACTCACATCTACAGTCTCACTACTGCACTTCTAAAGTCTGTTCTAATGTCTACAGTCTGTTCTAATCCAAGTCTGTTCTAGTGTTCTACTGCACATCTACAGTTTGTACTACTGCACTTCTACAGTCTGTTCTAATGCTTTCGTCTACAGTCTGTATTTCTGCACCTCTACAGTCTGTTCTAAAGCATGTCTAGAGTGTTTTCTAATACTCATATACAGTCTGTTCTAATGCTCGTCTACAGTCTGAACTACTGCACCTCTACAGTCTGTTCTAAAGAATGTCTACATTTTTCTAATACTCATATACAGTCTGTTCTAATGCAAGTCTACAGTCTCTTGCTCACTAAATTCTGTTTTACTGCACATCTACAGTCTGTTCTAATGTACATCTACAGTCTGTTCTAATGAGTCTAGTCTGTTCTACATCTACAGTCTGTTCTAACTGCACATCTACAGTCTGTTCTACTGCACGTCTACAGTCTGTTCTAATATGTCTACAGTCTGTTCTACTGCACATCTACAGTCTGTATTACTGCACCTCTACAGTCTGTTCTAAAGCATGTCTAGAGTATTTTCTAAAACTCATAAATAGTCTGTTCTAATGCTCATTTACAGTCTGAACTACTGCACCTCCACAGTCTGTTCTAAAGAATGTCTACAGTGTTTTTCTAATACTAATATACAGTCTGTTCTAATGCAAGTCTATAGTCTGTACTACTGCTCATCTACAGTCTCTTTAAGTGCAGGTCTACAGTCTGTTCTAATACTCTACAGTCTGTTCTAACTGCACATCTACAGTCTGTTCTAATGCACATCTACAGTTTGTTCTAATGCACATCTACAGTCTGTTCTAGTGCAGGTCTACAGTCTGTTCTAATATACATCTACAGTCTCTTCTTCTGCACATCTACAGTCTGTACAACTGCACTTCTACAGTCTTTTCTAATGCTCGTCTACAGTCTGTATTACTGCAACCTCTAAAGTCTGTTCTAAAGCATGTCTAGAGTGTTTTCTAATACTCATATAGAGTTTGTTCTAATGCTTGTTTACAGTCTGAACTACTGAACCTCTACAGTCTGTTCTAAAACATGTCTAAAGTGTTTTCTAATACTCACATACAGTCTGTTCTAATGCTCGTCTACAGTCTGTACTACTGCACCTCTACAGTCTGTTCTAAAGCATATCTACAGTGTTTTCTAATACTCATATACAGTCTGTTCTAATGCTAATCTACAGTCTGTACTACTGCACCTCTAAAGTCTATTCAATGCACATTGTCAGTCTGTTCTTCTGGGCGTTTACAGTCTGTTCTAATGCTCATCTACAGTCTGTTCTAAAGCCAATCTAGAGTCTGTTCTACTTCTTCTCTGAAGTCTGTTTTACTGCACGTCTACAAACTGTTTAACTGCACCTCTACCGTCTTTTCTATTGTACATCTACAGTCTGTACTACTGCACATCTACAGTTTGTACTACTGGACTTCTACAGTCTGTTCTAATGCTCGTCTACATTCTGTATTACTGCACCTCTACAGTCTGTTCTAAAGCATATCTAGATTGTTTCTAATACTGATATAAGTCTGTTCTAATGCTCTACATTCTGTACAACTGCACCTCTACTGTCTGTTCTAAAGCATGTCTAGAGTGTTTTCTAATATTCATATAGAGTCTGTTCTAATGCTCGTCTACAGTCTGAACTACTGCACCTCTCTATTCTATTCTTCTGCACATTGTCAGTCTCTTCTTCTGGGCGTTTACAGTCTGTTCTAATGATCGTCTACAGTCTGTTCTAAAGCCAATCTAGAGTGTGTACTACTGTTGCACTGAAGTCTGTACAAATGCACGTCTAAAGTCACTTCTATTGTCGTCTATAGCTTGTTCTAATGCACATCTACAATCTGTTATAATGCAAGTCTACAGTCTGTACTACTGCTCCTCTACAGTCTGTTCTAATGCCAGTCTAGAGTCTGTACTACTTCTGCTCTGCAGTCTGTTTTACTGCAAGTCTACATTCAGTTCTACTGCACATCTACAGTCTGTTCTAATGCACAGCTACAGTCTGTTAAACTGCAAGTCTACAGTCTGTACTACTTCACCTCTACAGTCTGTTCTAAATCATGTCTCACGGTCTTTTCTAATACTCATGTACAGTCTGTTCTAATGCTCGTGTAAAGTCTCAACTACTGAAGCCTTACGGTCTATTCTTCTGCACATCGTCAGTCTGTTCTACTACACATCTACAGTCTGTTCTAATGGACATCTACAGTCTGTTCTAATGCACTTCTATAATCTGTTCTAATGCTCATCCACAGTCTGTTCTAATGCAGGTCTTTAGTCTGTACTACTGCACATGTTCTACTATGTTGTTCTACTGTTCTGTTCTACTCGCGTCTACAGTCTATTATAATGTTCGTCTACAGTCTGTTCAACTGCACGTCTACAGTCATTTCAACTGCACCTCAACAGTCTGTTCTAATTCCAGTTTACAGTCTGTACCTCTGCTCTACTGCAGTCTGTTCTACTGCACATCTACAGTCTGTTTTACTGCACATCTACAGTCTGTTCCAATGCACATCTATTCTAATGCAAGTCTACAGTCTGTACTACTGCTCATCTACAGTCTGTTCTACTGCACGTCTACAGTCTGTTCTAATGCAGTTAACAGTCTGTACTACTGCTCTCTAAAGTCTGTTCTAATGAACATCTACAGTCTGTACTAATGCAAGTCAATAGTCTGTATTACTGCACCTCTACAATATGTTCTAAAGCATGTCTAGAGTGTTTCTGATACTGGTATAGAGTCTGTTCTAATCCTCGTCTACAGTCTGAACTACTGCACTTCTACAGTCTGTTCTAAAGTATGTCTAGAGTGTTTTCTAATTCTCATATACAGTCTGTTCTAATGCTCGTCTACAGTATGTACTGCTGCATCTCTACAGTATATTCTTCTGCACATTGTCAGTCTGTTCTACTGCACGTTTACAGTTAGTTCTAATGCTCGTCTACAGTCAGTTCTACAGTTTGTTCTAATGCAAGTTTCTAGTCTGTTTTACTGCTCATCTATGGTCTGTTCTTTTGCACGTCTACAGTCTGTTCTGCTGTTCTACTGCACATCTACAGTCTGTTCTTGCACATCTAAAGTCTGTTCTAATGCAAGTCTACAGTTTGTACTACTGCTCATCTACAGTCTGTTCTACTGCACTTCTACAGTCTGTTCTGATAAACTTCTACAGTCTGTTTTACTACACATCTACAGTCTCTACTACTGCACTTCTAAAGTCTGTTCTAATGTATATCTTCAGTCTGTTCTAATTAAAGTCTATAGTCTGTACTACTGCTCATCTAAGGTCTGTTCTAGTGCAGGTCTACAGTCTGTTCTAATAAACGTCTACAGTCTGTTCTACTGCACATCTATAGTTTGATCTAATGCACATCTAAAGTCTTTTCTAATACAAGTCTACAGTCTGTACTACTGCTCATTTACAGTCTGTTCTACTGCACGTCTACAGTCTGTTCTGATAAACGTCTACAGTCTGTTCTACTACACATCTACAGTCTCTATTACTGCACTTCTAAAGTCTGTTCTAATGCACATCTACAGTCTATTCTACTGCCGTCTAGAGTCTGTACTACTGCATCTCTACAGTCTATTCTTCTGCACATTGTTAGTCTGTTCTACTGGACGTTTACAGTCTGTTCTAATGCTCGTTTACAGTCATTTCTACAGTCTATTCTAATGTAAATCTATAGTTTCTTTTACTGCTCATCTACAATCTGTTCTTTTGCAGGTCTACAGTCTGTTCTTACAAACATCTAACGTCTGTTCTACTGCACATCTACAGTCTGTTCTAATGCACATCTACAGTCTGTTCTAATGCTAGTCTACAGTCAGTACGACTGCTCATCTACAGTCTGTTCTAAAGCATGTCTAGAGTGTATTCTAATACTCATATACAGTCTGTTCTAATGCTCGTCAACATTCTGAAATACTGCACCTTTACAATCTGTTCTAAAGCATGTCTAGAGTGTTTTCTAATACTCATATAGAGTCTGTTCTAATGCTCGTCCACAGTCTGAACTACTGCACCTCTACAGTCTATTCTTCTGCACATTGTCAGTCTGTTCTGCACGTTTACAGTCTGTTCTACTGCGCATCTAGAGTCTCTTCTAATGCAGGTCTACAGTCTATACTACTGCACATCTACAATCTGTTCTATTGCTTGTCTACAGTCTGTTCTAATCCCCAATAATCTGTTCTACTGCATGGCTACAGTCTGTTCTAATAATTGTCTACAGTCTCTTCTACTGCACATCTAAAGTCTGTTCTAATGCACGTCATTAGTCTGTTCAAATGTTCGTCCACAATCTGTTCTAATGCAGTCCACGACCACATCATCTATAGTCTGTTCTATTGCTCGAATATCGTCTGTTCTATTGCCCAATAACAGTATTTACTACTCGACCTCTACAGTTTGTTCTACTGTTCCTCTACAGTCTGTTCTAATGCCATTTTACTGTCTGTACTACTGCTCTACCGCAGTCTGTTCTACTGCATGTCTACAGTCTGTTTTACTGCACATCTACAGTTTCTACTACTGCACTTCTAAAGTCTGTTCTAATGCACATCTACAGTCTATTCTACTGCAGGTCTACAGTCTGTACTACTGCACCTCTACAGTCTGTTCTAAAGCATGTCTAGAGTGTTTTCTAATACTCATATACAGTCTATTCTAATAATCGTCTACAGTCTGTACTAATGCACCTCTAAAGTCTATTCTTCTGAAGCACTGTGAGTCTGTTCTACTGCAAGTCTACAGTCTGTTCTAATAATTTTCTACAGTCCGTTCTACTGCTGCGTCTACAGTCTTTTCTAATAATTATCGACATTCTGTACTACTGCACCTTACAGTCCTACTGCGCATCTACAATCTGTTCTAATACACGTCTATAGTCTGTTCAAATGCTCATCCACAGTCTGTGTTTTAATGCCCAATAACAGTCTTTACTACTCCAGCTCTACTGTTTGTTCTACTGATCCTCTACAGTATGTTCTACTGCATGTCTACAGTCTGTTCTAATGCACAGCTACAGTCTGTTCAACTAGAGGTCTACAGTCTGTTCTACTGCATGACTATACTCATTTTTAATAAACGTCTACAGTCTCTTCTACTAGACGTCTACAGTCTGTTCTAATAATTGTCAAGATTCTGTACAACTGCACCTCTACAGTCTCTTCTACTGCACATCTACAGTCTGTTTTAATGGTCCTCTATGATTGTGTATAGTCAGTTCTAAAGCCATTCTACAGTCTGTACTACTGCTGCTCTACAGTCTGTTCAACTGCACCTCCTAGTCTGTTCTGCAAGTCTACATTCTAATCTGGTCTCTTGTCTGTTCTACTGCACATCTACAGTCTGTTCTATTTCAAGTCTACACTCTAGAGGTGCAGTAGTACATACTGTAGATGAGCAATAGAGCAGACTGTATATGAGTATTTGAAAACACTCTAGACATGCTTTAGAACAGACTGTAGATGTGCAGTAAAACAGACTCTAGACTTGCATTAGAACAGACAGTAGATGTACATTAGAACAAACTGTAGATGTGCAGTAAAACAGACTGTAGACGTGCAGTGGAAGAGACTGCAGTAGAGCAGTAGTACAGACTGTAAACTGGCTTTAGAACTGACTGTAGGCGAGCATTAGAACAGACTATAAACGTCAGTAGAACAGACTGACAATATGCAGAAGAAAGACTGTAGAGATGCAGTAGTACAGACTGTAGACGAACATTTGCACAGACTCTATATGAGTATTAGAAAACAGTCTAGACATGCTTTAGAACAGATTGTAGAGGTGCAGTAGTTCAGACTATAGACGAGCATTAGAACAGACTGTAATTGTGCAGTAGAAGAGACTGTAGAGGTGAAGTAGTACAGAATGTCGACAATTATTAGAAAAGACTGACAATGCTTCAGAAGAATAGACTTTAGAGATGCATTAGTACAGACTGTAAACAAGTATTAGAACAGACTGTATATGAGTATTAGAATAGATTGTAGACATGCTTTAGAAGAGACTGTAGAGGTGCAGTAGTACAGACTGTAGACAAACAGTAGTACAGATTATAGACTTGCATTAGAACAGACTGTAGATGTGCATTAGAATAGACTGTAGACGTACAATAGAAGTGACTGTAGAGGTGCAGTTGAACAGACTGTAGACGTGCAGTTGTACAGACTTCAGAGCAGCAGTCGTACAGACTTTAGATTTGCTTTAGAACAGATTGTGGCGAGCATTACAACAGACTGTAAGCGTGCAGTAGAAGAGACTGACAATGTGCAGAAGAATAGACTCTAGAGGTGCAGTAGTACAGACTGTATATTTGTATTAGAAAACACTCTAAACATGCTTTAGAACAAACTGTAGATGTGCAGTAAAACAGACTATAGACATGCAGTAGAAGAGACTGCAGTAGAGCAATAGTACAGACTGTAAACTGGCATTAGAAGAGACTGTAGAAGTGCAGTAGTACAGACTGTAGATGTGCAGTAGTACAGACTGTAGACGTTTATTAGATCAGACTGTAGACCTGCAGTAGAACAGACCGTAGATGAGCATTAGAATAGACTTTAGAAGTGCAGTAGTAAAGACTGTAGATGTACAGTAGAACATACTATAGACGTTTATAAGAAAAGACTGTACACATGCAGTAGAACAGACTGTAGATGAGCAAGAGTACAAACTGCAGAGCAGCAGTAGTAAAGACTCTAGACTAGCAATAGAACAGACTGTAGACCTGCACTAGAACAGAATGTAGAGGAGAAGTAGAACAAACTGTAGAGGTGGAGTAGTAAAGACTTTTATTGGGCATTAGAACAGACTGTATTCGAGCAATAGAACAGACTATAGATGTGCATTAGAACAGAATGCATTAGAACAGACTGTGGACGAGTATTGGAACAGACTATAGACGAGTTTTAGAACAGACTGTAAATGTCCAGTAAAACAGACTAACGATGCTGCAGAAGAATAGAATTTAAAAGTCCGTTAGTAGAGACTGTAGGCGAGTATTAGAACAGACTGTATGAGTATTAGAATAGACTGTAGACATGCTTTAGAACAGACTGTAGAGGTGCAGTAGTACAGACTGTGCACGAAAGGTAGTACAGACTGTTGACTTGCATTTGAACAGACTGTAGATGTACATTAGAACAGAATGTAGACATACAATAAAACAGACGTAGAGGTGCAGTTGAACAGACTATAGACATGCAGTTGAACAGACTTCAGCAGCAGTAGAACAGACTCTAGACTGGCTTTAGAACAGACTGTAGACAAGCTTTAGAAATGACTGTAAGCGTCAGTAGAACAGACTGACAATGTGCAGAAGAAAGACTCTAGAGGTGCTGTAGTACAGACTGTAGGTGAGCATTAGAACAGACTGTATATGAGTTTTACAAAACACTGTAGACATGCTTTAGAACAAACTGAAGAGGTGCAGTTGGGTAGACGAGCATTAGAACAGACTGTATATGAGTATTAGAAAACACTCTAGACATTCTTTAGAACAGACTGTAGAGGTGCAGTAATACAGACTGTAAACGAGCTATAGAACAGACTGTAGAAGTGCAGTAGTATAGACTGTAGATGAGCAGTAGAAAGACTGTATATCGTTTATTAGAACAGACTGTAGAAGTGCAGTAGAACAGACTGTAGACAAGCAGTGGTACAGACTCTAGACTTGCATTAGAACAGACTTTAGATGTGCATTAGAACAGACTGTAGATGTTCAGTAAAACAGAATGTAGACATGCAGTAGAACAGACTGCAGTACAGCAATAGTACAGACTGTAAACTGGCATTAGAACAGACTGTAGAGCTCCAGTTGAACATTCTGTAGACTTGCAGTTGAACAAACTTCAGAGCAGCAGTAGTACAGACTCTAGATTTGGCTTTAGAACTGACTGTAGACGAGCATTAGAGCAGACTGTAAACGTCAGTAGAACAGACTGACAATGTGCAGAAGAACAGACTGTAGAGGTGCAGTAGTACAGAATGTAGGCGAGCATTAGAACAGACTGTATTTGAGTATTAGAAAACACTGTAGGCATGCTTTAGAACAGACTATAGAGGTGCAGAAGTTCAGACTGTAGATGACCATTAGAACAGACTGTATATAAGTTTTAGAAAACACTCTAGACATGCTTTACAACAGACTGTAGAGGTGCAGTAATACAGACTGTAGACGAGCATTAAAAGACTGTAGAAGTGCAGTAGTACAGACTGTAAATGTGCAGAACAGACTGTAGACGTTTATTAAAACAGATTGTAGGCGTGCAGTAGAACAGACCGTAGATGAGCGGTAGTACAGAATGTAGACTTGCATTAGAACAGACTGTAGATGTGCATTAGAACAGACTGTAGATGTGCAGTAAAACAGACTGTAGACATGCAGTAGAACAGACTGCAGTAGAGCAATAGTACAGATTGTAAACTGGCATTAGAACAGACTGTAGAGGTGCAGTTGAAAAGACTGTAGACTTGCAGTTAAACAGACTGTAGACAAGCAGTAGTATATACTGTAGACTTGCATTAGAACAGACTGTAGATGTGTATTAGAACAGACTGTAGACATACAATAGAACCTGTAGAGATGCAGTTTAGCAGACTGTAGACATGCAGTTGTACAGACTTCAGTGCAGCAGCAGTACAGACTCTAGATTGGCTTTAGAACAGACTGTAGACGATCATTAGAACAGAATGTATTTAAGTATTAGAAAACACTGTAGACATGCTTTAGAACAGACAGTAGAGGTGCAGTTGTACAGACTGTAGATGAGCATTAGAACAGAATGTATTTAAGTATTAGAAAACACAGTAGACATGCTTTAGAACAGACAGTAGAGGTGCAGTTGTACAGACTGTAGATGTGCAGTAGAACAGACTGTAGGCGTGCAGTAGAACAGACTATAAATGAGCATTAGAATAGACTTTAGAAGTGCAGTAGTACAGACTGTAGAAGTGCAGTAGAACAGACTATAGATGTGCAGTAGAACAGACTGAAGGCGTTTATAAGAAAAGACTGTAGGCGTGCAGTAGAACAGACTGTAGATGAGCAGTAGTACAGACTGTAGACTTGCATTAGAACAGACTGTAGACATGCATTAGAACAGACTATAGATGTGCAGTAGAACAAACTGTAGATGTGCAGTAGAACAGACTGACGATGTGCAAAAGAATAGACTGTAGAGGGCAGTAGTTGAGACTTTACACGAGCATTAGAACAAACAGTACATGAGTATTAGAAAAGACTGTAGACATGTTTTAGAACAGACAGTAGAGTTCCAGTAGTACAGACTCTAGGCGACAATTAGAACAAACTGTAGATATGCAGTAGAAGAGACTGTAAAGGTGCAGTAGTACAGAAAGTTAACAATTATTAAAGAGACTGTAGGAGTGCAGTAAAACAGACTCTAAACAATAATTAGAACAGACTGTAGACATCCAGTAGAACAGACTGTAGATGTGCATTAGAGGAGACTGTAGACGTTTATTAAAAGAGACTATAGTCGTGCAGTAGAACAGACTGTAGTGGTGCAGTTGAACAGACTGTAGGCGTGCAGTTAAACATACTTCAGAGCAGCAGTAGTACAGACTCTAGATTGGCTTTAGAACAGACTGTAGACGAGCATTAGAACAGACTGTAAACGTCCAGTAGAACAGACTGACAATGTGCAGAAGAATAGACTGTAGAGATGCAGTAGTACAGACTGTAGAAGCGCATTAGAACAGACTGAGTATCTAGATGCTTTAGAACAGATTGTAGAGGTGCAGTAGTTCAGACTATAGACGAGCATTAGAACAGACTGTAGATGTGCAGTAGAAGAGACTGTATAGGTGCAGTAGTACAGACTGTCGACAATTATTAGAAAAGACTATAGACGTGCAGTAGAGCGGACTGTAGACAAATATTAGAACAGACTGACAATGCTTCAGAAGAATTGACTTTAGAGATGCATTAGTACAGACTGTAAACAAGTATTAGAATAGACTATATATGAGTATTAGAAAGATTGTAGACATGCTTTAGAAGAGACTGTAGAGGTGCAGTAGTACAGACTGTAGAAGAGCAGTAGTACAGATTATAGACTTGCATTAGAACAGACAGTAGATGTGCATTAGAATAGACTGTAGACGTACAATAGAAGTGACTGTAGAGGTGCAGTTGAACAGACAGTAGACGTGCAGTAGAAGAGACTGTAGATGTGTAGTAATATATATATATTAAAGACCTGCAAAAAAACAGACTGCAATTTAACAGACTTCAGAGCAGCAGTAGTACAGACTCTAGATTGGCTTTAGAACAGACTGTAGACGAGCTTTAGAACAGACTGTAAATGTCAGTAGAACAGATTGACAATTAGAACAGATTGTAGATGTGCAGTTAAACAGACTATAGACATGCAGTAGAACAGACTGTAGACTTGCATTAGAACATAATGTAGATGTGCATTAGAACAGACTATAGATGTGGAGTAAAACAGACTGTAGGCGTGCAGTAGAATAAACTGCAGTGGAGCAGTGGTACAGACTGTAAACTGGCATTAGAACAGACTGTAGACATGCAGTAGAACAGACTGTAGAGGTGCAGTTGTACAGACTATAGGACGTGCAGTAGATCAGACTGTAGATGAGCAGTAGTACAGATTGTAGACTTGCATTAGAACAGACTGTAGATGTGCATTAGAACAGACTGTAGCTGTGCAGTAGTACAGAATGTTGATAATTATTAGAACAGAGAGTAGATGTGCAGTAGAACGGACTCTAGACAATTATTAGAACAGACTGTAGATGTCCATTAGAACAGATTGTAGATGTGCATTAGAACAGACAGTAGATGTGCATTAGAAGAGACTGTAGACACAATAGAAGTGACTGTAGAGGTGCAGTTGAACAGACTGTAGACGTGCAGTAGAAGAGACTGTAGATGTGCAGTAGAACATATACTGTTGAGGACCTGCAGTAAAAAACAGACTGCAATTTATACAGACTGTAGAGCAGCAGTAGTACAGACTCTATAATTGGCTTTAGAACAGACTGTTTATTGTTTAGAACAGACTGTAAATGTCCAGTAGAACAGATTGACAATTAGAACAGATTGTAGATGTGCAGTTAAACAGACTATAGACATGCAGTAGAACAGACTGTAGACTTTGCATTAGAACATAATGTAGATGTGCATTAGAACAGACTATAGATGTGGAGTAAAACAGACTGTTTACATCGTGCAGTAGAATAAACTGCAGTGGAGCAGTGGTACAGACTGTAAACTGGCATTAGAACAGACTGTAGACATGCAGTAGAACAGACTGTAGAGGTGCAGTTGTACAGACTATAGGCGTGCAGTAGATCAGACTGTAGATGAGCAGTAGAACAGAATGTAGACTTGCATTAGAACAGACTGTAGATGTGCATTAGAACAGACTGTAGATGTGCAGTAGAACAGAATGTTGATAATTATTAGAACAGAGAGTAGATGTGCAGTAGAACAGACTGTAGACAATTATTAGAACAGACTGTAGATGCATTAGAACAGACTGTAGATGTGCATTAGAACAGACTGTAGATGTGCATTAGAAGAGACTGTAGACAATTATTAAAACAGACAATAGTTGTGCAGTAGAACAGACTGTAGACAAGCAGTAGAACAGACTGTAGATGTGCAGTAGAACAAACTGTTGAGGTGCAGTAATACAGACTGCAAAACGAGCATTATACAGACTGTAGAAGTGTAGTTGTACAGTGTTATAATAATTTTAATTTTAATGCTTTATTGTTACTGGGACGTATAGTTGTCCTCAGGTCATGTCAAATTCATGTCATGCCCTTCGTGCAGTTAATCCAAGCATTAAGTAGACAGACATAACAGGACTGAGACATGGCTTGTCACTGGGACTTCTGCTCCTGGACCATTGTGAACTGCCTCTCACCAGGGGCGTCACTGTGTTGTATATAATCCCATGTTATGTTTACAGTCTTTAAGCAAACCTTCCGCTGTAATATTGTGCTGCTTTGCTTCTCCTTGCAAGGATTAATTTTTGGCCATTGCTTGTTAAATTATAATCGGTCTCCGTTTCTCTCTGGTCTAAATATATGGATATAAAATATTCCTACATAACATACAGACTGTAGATGTGCAGTAGAACAGAATGTAGATGTTTATTAGAACAGACTGTATACCTGCAGTAGAACAGACTGTAGATGTGCATTAGAAAAGACTGTAGACGTCTATTAAAATAGACTACAGTCTGTTGCAGTAGAACAGACTGTAGTCGTGCAATAGAACAGACTGTAGAGGTGCAGTTGAACAGACTGTAGATGTGCATTAGAACAGACTGTAGATGTGCATTAGAAGAGACTGTAGACAATTATTAAAACAGACATGCTCATCTACAGTCTGTTCTATTGTATGTCTACAGTCTTTTCTACTGCACATCAACAGTCTGTTCTAATGCTCGTCTACAGTCTGTACAACTGCACCTCTACTGTCTGTTCTACTGCATGTCTACAGTCTGATCTAATGCCATTTTACAGTCTGTACTATTGCTCTACTGCACTCTATTCTACTGCACGTCTACAGTCATTTTTACTGCACATCTAAAATCTGTTCTAATTGTCAGTCTGTTCTACAATCTACAGTCTGTACTAATTCTGCTCTGAAGTCTGTTCAACTGCATGTCTACAGTCTGTTCAACTGCACCTCTACAGTCTGTACTACTGCACTTCTACAGTCTGTTCTAATGCTCGTCTACAGTCTGTATTACTGCACCTCTACAGTCTGTTATAAATGCATGTCTACAGTGTTTTCTAAAACTCATATACAGTCTGTTTATTTGCTCATCTACAGTCTGTACTACTGCAGCTCTAGAGTCTATTCTTTTGCACATTGTCAGTTTGTTCTACGGGGCGTTTACAGTCATTTCTATTGCTCGTTTACAGTCTGTTCTAAGGTAATTCTAGAGTCTGTACTACTGCTGCTCTGATTTCTGTTCACCTGCACGTCTACAGTCTGTTTTACTGCAAATCTACAATCTGTTCTAATTGTCAGTCTGTTCTACTGGACGTTTACAGCCTGTTCTAAAGCTCATCTACAGTCTGTTCTAAAGCCAATCTAGAGTCTGTACTACTGCTGCTCTGACATCTGTTCAAATGCACATCTAAAGTCTGTTCAACTGCGTCTACAGTCTGTTTTACTGCACATCTACAGTCTGTTCTAATGCACATCTACAGTCTGTTCTAATGCAAGTCTACAGTCTGTTCTGATAAATGTCTACAGTCTGTTCTACTACACATCTACAGTCTGTACAACTGCACCTCTACAGTCTGTTCTACTGGCTGTCTACAGTCTGTTCTAATGCCATTTTACAGTCTTTACTACTGCTCTACTGCAGTCTATTCTACTGCACTTCTACAGTCTGTTCTACTGCACGACTATAGTCTGTATTAATAAATGTCTACAGTCTTTTCTAATGCACATCTACAGTGTGTTCTTGTGAAGTCTACAGTCTGTTCTAATAATTGTCTAGAGTCTGTTCTACTGCACGCCTACAGTCTCTTCTAATAATAGTCAACATTCTGTACTACAGCACCTCTACAGTCTCTTCTACTGCACATCTACAGTTTGTTCTAGTGGTCGTCTACAGTCTGTACTACTTCACCTCTACAGTCTGTTGTAAAGCATGTCTACAGTCTTTTCTAATACTAATGTACAGTCTGTTCTAATGCTCGTGTAAAGTCTTAACTACTGCACCTCTACAGTCTATTATTCTGCACATCGTCAGTCTTTTCTAATGCACATCTACAGTCTGTTCTAATGGACAACTACAGTCTGTTCTAATGCACATCTATAGTCTGTTCTAATGCTCGTCCACAGTCTGTTCTAATGCAGGTCTTTAGTCTGTACTATTGCACATCTACAGTCTGTTCTACTAGGCGTATACAGTCTGTTCTAATGCTCGTCTACAGTCTGTTCTATTATGCGTCTACAGTCTCTTATAATGCTACTTTACAGTCTGTACCTCTGCTCTACCGCATTTTGTTCTACTGCACGTCTATAGTCTTTTTTATAAACGTCTATAGTCTATTCTACAGCATTTCTACAGTCATTACTACTGTACTTCTAAAGTCTATTCTAATGCTCATCAACAGTCTGTTCTAATGCAAGTCTACAGTCTGTGCTACTGCTCATCTACAGTCTGTACTACTGCACTTCTAAAATCTGTTCTAATGCTCATCTGCAGTCTGTATTACTGCACCTCTATAGTCTGTTCTAAAGCATATCTAGAGTGTTTTCTAATATTCATATAGAGTCTGTTCTAATGCTCGTCTACAGTCTGTACTACTGCACCTCTATAGTCTATTCTTCTGCACTTTGTCAGTCTGTTCTGATAAACGTCTACAGTCTTTTCTACTACACATCTACAGTCTCTACTACTGCACTTCTAAAGTCTGTTTCTAATGCACATCTACAGTCTGTTCTAATGCAAGTCTATAGTCAGTACTACTGCTCATCTATGGTCTGTTCTAGTGCAGGTCTACAGTCTGTTCTAATAATCGTCTACAGTCTATAGTCTGTTCTAATGCTCTCCACAGTCTGTTCTAATGCAAGTCTATAATCTGTACTACTGCTCATTTACAGTCTGTTCTAATGCAAGTCTACAGTCTGTACTACTGCTCATTTACGGTCTGTTCTACTACAGGTCTACAGTCTGTTGTAATAAACGTCTACAGTCTGTTCTACTGCACATCTACAGTCTGTACTACTGCACTTCTACAGTCTGTTCTAATGCTCGTCTACAGTCTGTATTACTGCACGTCTACAGTCATTTCAACTACACCTCAACAGTCTGTTCTAATGCCAGTTTACATTCTTTACCTCTGCTCTACTGCAGTCTGTTCTACTGCACGTCTACAGTCTGTTCTACTGCTGCTCTGAAGTCTGTTCAACTGCATGTCTGTAGTCTGTTCAACTGCACCTCTACGTCTGTTCTATTGTATGTCTACATTCTGTTCTAATGCACATCTACAGTCTGTTCTAATGCAAGTCTACAGTCTGTACTACTGCTCGTGTACAGTCTGTACTATTGCACCTCTACAGTCTGTTCTAAAGTATGTCTACAGTCTATTCTAATACTCATACACAGTCTGTTCTAATGCTCGTCTACAGTCTCTACTAACGGACATTTAAATTCTATTCTTCTGCAGCATCATTAGTCTGTTTACTGGACATCTACAGTCTGTTCTATACACGTATATAGTCTCTTCAAATACTCGTCCACAGTCTGTTCTAATGCAGTCTGTACTACTGCACATCTATAGTCTGTTCTATTGCTCGAATACAGTCTGTTCTAATGTCCAATAAAAGTCTTTACTACTCCACCTCTACAGTTTGTTCTACTTCTCCTTTACAGTCTGTTCTACTGCAGGTCTACAGTCTGTTCTACTGCACATCTACAGTCTGTTCTAATGCACATCTACAGTCTGTTCAACTGCAAGTCCACTGTCTCTTCTACTGCTCTTCTACAATCTGTTCTACTGCACAACTCTAGTCGGTTTTATTAAAGGTCTACAGTCTGTTCTAATGCACATCTACAGTCTGTTCTAATGCACATCTACAGTCTGTTCTAATGCAAGTCTACAGTCTTTACTACTGCTCATCTACGGTCTGTTCTACTGCAGGTCTAAAATCTCTTCTAATAAATGTCTACAGTCTGTTCTACTGCACATCTACAGTCTGTAATACTGCACTTCTACAGACTGTTCTAATGCTTGTCTACAGTCTGTATTACTGCACCTCTACAGTCTGTTCCAAAGCATGTCTAGAGTGTTTTCTTATACTCAAATACAGTCTGTTTTAATGCTCGTCTACAGTCTGTTAAACTGCACCTCTACAGTCTGTTCTAAAGCATGTCTATAGTGTTTTCTAATTCAAATATACAGTTTGTTCTAATGCTTGTCTACAGTCTGAACTACTGCTCTTCTACAGTCTGTTCTAAAGCATGTCTAGAGTGTTTTCTAATACTCATATACAGTCTGTTCTAATGCTCATGTACAGTCTGTAGTACTGCACCTAGTCTATTCTTCTGCACATTGTCAGTCTGTTTTACTGGATGTTTACAGTCATTTCTAATGCAAGTCTACAGTCTGTACTACTGCTCATCTACAGTCTGTTCTAATGCCAGTTTACAGTCTGTACTTCTGCTCTACTGCAGTCTGTTCTACTGCACGTCTACAGTCTGTTTTACTGCTCATATACAGTCTGTTCTAATGCACATCTACAGTCTGTTCTAATGAAAGTCTACATTCTGTACTACTGCTCACCTACAGTCTGTTCTTTTGCACGTCTACATTCTGTTCTGATAAACTTCTACAGTCTGTTCTACTGCATATCTACAGTCTATACTACTGCACTTTTAAAGTCTGTTCTAATGCACATCTACAGTCTGTTCTCATGCAAGTCTAAAGTTTGTACTACTGCTCATCTACGGTCTGTTCTACTGCAGGTCTACAGTTAATGGATTGGATTTATATTGCGCTTTTCTCCCAAGGGACCAAGGGACTCAAAGCGCCCACAAGCCGTCCATTATTCATTCATACACAGTCACACACTGGTGATGGTAACTACAACTGTAGCCACAGATGCCCTGGGGCAGACTGACAGAGGACGTGGCAGCCATTTTGCGCCTAAGGCCTCTTTGAACATCACCACATACATTCACTGAACATTCTTAAACATTCATACGAGGCAAGGTGGGTTAAGTGTCTTGCCCAAGGACACAATGACAGAATGAATTGTGGGGAGAGCGGGAATCGAACACACTACCTTCCGGTTGAAAGACGACCGCTCTACCACTGAGCCACTGTCGCCCTATACAGTCTGTTATAATGAGCGTCTACAGTCTGTTCTACTGCACATCTACAGTCTGTTCTAAAGCATGTCTAGAGAGTTTTCTAATACTAATATAAAGTCTGTTCTAATGCTCGTCTACAGTCTGAACTAATGCACCACTAAAGTCTATTCCTCTGAAGCATTGTCAGTCTGTTCTACTGCAAGTCTACAGTCTGTTCTAATGCCAGTCTAGAGTGTGTACTACTGCGGCTCCACAGTCTGTTCTACTGCACATCTACAATCTCTTCTACTGCACATGTACAGTCTGTTCTAATGGTCGTCTACAGTCAGTTCTAATGCTCGTCTACAATCAGTTCTGAAGCCATTCTAGAGTCTGTACTACTGCTGCTATGAAGTCTGTTCAACTGCACGTCTACAATCTGTTCAACTGCACCACTACAGTCTGTTCTATTGCGTCTACAGTCTGTTCTACTGCACGACTATAGTCTCTTTTAATAAACGTCTACAGTCACCTCTAATGCACATCTACAGTCTGTTCTACTGGATGTCTACAGTCTTTTCTAATAATTGTCTAGAGTCTGTTCTACTGCACGTCTACAGTCTTTTTTCATAATTGTCAACTTTCCGTACTACTGCACCTCTACAGTCTCTTCTACTGCACATCTACAGTTTGTTCTAATGGTCGTCTAGAGTCTGTACTAGTGAAACTCTACAGTCTGTTCTAAAACATGTCTACAGTCTTTTCTAATACTCATGTACAGTCTGTTCTAATGCTCGTGTAAAGTCTCAACTATTGCCCTCTACAGTCTATTCTTCTGCACATCGTCAGTCTGTTCTACTGCACATCTACAGTTTGTTCTACTGCACATCTACAGTCTTTTCTAATGCAAGTCTACAGTCTGTTCTACTGTTTGTCGACTATAGTCTGTTGTGATAATTGTCGACATTCTGTACTACTGCATCTCTACAATTTGTTCTACTTCACTACATTATGTTCTTATGCACGTCTATTGTCTGTTCTAATGCTCGTCCACAGTCTGCTCTAATGCAGGTCTTTAGTCTGTAAAACTGCACAAATACAGACTGTTCTACTGGACGTCTACAATCTGTTCTAATGCTCGTCTACACTCTGTTCTATTGTACGCCTACAGTCTGTTCTAATGCACATCTACAGTCTGTTCTACTGGACGTTTACAGTCTGTTCTAATGCTCGTCTACAGTCAGTTCTAAAGCCAATCTAGAGTCTGTTCTACTGCTGCTGCTCTGAAGTCTGTTCAACTCCAAGTCTACAGTCTGTTCTAGTGCCATTTTACAGTCTGTACCTCTGCTCTACTGAAGTCTGTTCTATTGCACTTCTACAGTCTTTTTACTGCATATCTACAGTCTGTTCTACTGAAGATCTACAGTCTGTTCTAATGCAAGTCTACAGTCTATACTACTGCTCATCTACACTCTGTTCTACTGCACGTCTACAGTCTCTACTACTGCACTTCTAAAGTCTGTTCTAATGCACATCTACAGTCTCTTCTAATGCAAGTCTACAGTCTTTACTACTGCTCATCTACGGTCTGTTCTACTGCAGGTCTAAAATCTCTTCTAATAAATGTTTACAGTCTGTTTAACTGCAAGTCTACAGTCTGTTCAACTGCACCTCTACATTCTGTTCTAATGCTCGTCTACAGTCTGTATTACTGCACCTCTACAGTCTGTTCTAAAGCATGTCTAGAGTGTTTTGTAATACTTATATACAGTCTGTTCTAATGCTCGTCTACAGTCTGTACTACTCCATCTCTACAGTCTATTCTTCTGCACATTGTCAGTCTGTTCTACTGGACGTTTACAGTCTTTTTAATGCTCATCTACAGTCATTTCTAAAGCCAATCTAGTGTCTGTACTACTGCTGCTCTGAAGTCTGTTTAACTGCAAGTCTACAGTATGTTCAACTGCACCTCTACAGTCTTTTCTAATGCCAGTTTACAGTCTGTTCTATTGCTCTACTGCAGTCTGTTCTACTGCATGTCTACAGTCTGTTTTACTGCACATCTACAGTCTGTTATAATGCACATCTACAGTCTGTTCCAATGCAAGTCTACAAGTTGTACTACTGCTCATGTACGGTCTGTTCTACTCCACGTCTACAATCTGTTTTAATAAACGTCTACAGTCTGTTCTGCACATTTACAGTCTGTACTACTGCACTTCTACAGTCTTTTTTTAATGCTCGTCTACAGTCTGTATTACTGCACCTCTACAGTCTGTTGTAAAGCATTTCTAGTAGTGTTTTCTAATACTCATATAGAGTCTGTTCTAATGTTCGTCTACAGTCTGAACTACTACATTTCTACAGTCTGTTCTAAAGCATGTCTACAGTGTTTTCTAATACTCATATACAGTCTGTTCTAATGCTCGTCTACAGTCTGTACTACTGCACGTCTACAGTCTGTTCTACTGCATGTCTGCAGTCTGTTTTGATAAACATCTACAGTCTTTTCTACTACACATCTACAGTCTCTACTACTGCACTTCTAAAGTCTGTTTCTAATGCACATCTACAGTCTGTTCTAATGCAAGTCTATAGTCTGTACTACTGCTCATCCATGGTCTGTTCTAGTGCAGGTCTACAGTCTGTTCTAATAAACGTCTACAGTCTATAGTCTGTTCTAATGCTCGTCCACAGTCTGTTTTAATGCATGTCTTAATTCTGTACTACTGCACATTTACGGTCTGTTCTACTAGATGTCTACAGTCTGTTCTAATGCTTGTATACAGTCTGTTGTATTGTACGTCTACAGTCTTTTTAAATGCACATCTACAGTCTGTTCAACTGCACGTCTACAGTCTTTTCAACTGCACCTCAACAGTCTCTTCTAATGCCAGTTTACAGTCTGTACCTCTGCTCTACTGCAGTCTGTTCTACCGCACGTCTACAGTCTCTTTTTCTGCACATCTACAGTCTGTTCTAATGCACATCTACAGTCTGTTCTAATGCAAGTCTATAATCTGTACTACTGCTCATCTACAGTCTGTTCTAATGCAAGTTTATAATCTGTACTACTGCTCATCTACAGTCTGTTCTAATGCAAGTCTACAGTCTGTACTACTGCTCATTTATGGTCTGTTCTACTGCAAGTCTACAGTCTGTTCTAATAAACGTCTACAGTCTGTTCTACTGCACATTTACAGTCTGTACTACTGCACTTCTACAGTCTGTTCTAATGCTCTACAGTCTGTATTACTGCACGTCTACAGTCATTTTAACTGCACCTCAACAGTCTGTTCTAATGCCAGTTTACATTCTTTACCTCTGCTCTACTGCAGTCTGTTCTACTGCATGTCTACAGTCTGTTTTACTGCTCATATACAGTCTGTTCTACTGCACGACTACAGTCTGTTCTAAAGCCAGTCTAGAGTCTGTTCTACTGCTGCTCTGAAGTCTTTTCAACTGCATGTCTATAGTCTGTTTAACTGCACCTCTACGTCTGTTCTATTGTATGTCTACATTCTGTTCTAATGCACATCTACAGTCTGTTCTAATGCTCGTCTACAGTCTCTACTAACGGACCATTAAATTATTTTCTAATGCAGCATCATTAGACTGTTTTACTGGACATCTACAGTCTGTTCTAATACACGTCTATAGTCTGTTCAAATACTCGTCCACAGTCTGTTCTAATGCAGTCTGTACTACTGCACATCTATAGTCTGTTCTATTGCTCGAATACCGTCTGTTCTAATGCCCATAAAAGTCTTTACTACTCCACCTCTACAGTTTGTTCTACATCTCCTCTACAGTCTGTTCTACTGCAGCTCTACAGTCTGTTTTAATGCCAGTCTAGAGTCTGTACTACTGCTACTCTGCAGTCTGTTCTACTGCAAGTCTACATTCTGTTCTACTGCACATCTACAGTCTGTTCTAATGCACATCTATAGTCTGTTCTAATGCTCGTCTACAGTCTGAACTACTGCACCTCTACAATCTGTTCTAAAGCATGTCTACAGTGTTTTCTAATACTCATATACAGTCTGTTCTAATGCTCGTCTACAGTCTGAACTACTGCAACTCTACAGTCTGTTCTAAAGCATATCTACAGTGTTTTCTAATACTCATATACTGTCTGTTCTAATCCTCATCTACAGTCTGTACTACTGCACCTCTAGAGTCTATTCTTCTGCACATTCTCAGTCTGTTCTACAGGTTGTTTACTGTTTGTTCTAATGCTCGTCTACAGGGGGCGCTGTTCTGTGGCGACCTGCAGCTGTGTGCGTGAGCGTGTCGGTCTGTTTTAACGTTTTAACGTCTTTTAGCAGCCTTTTAGCCACCTGGAAGATGATATTTTTATGTTGTTGTTTTTATTAATGACTCCTGAGCACTTGAGGAATGGAAGTCACTTTTTATGCCCTGTTTTTATTGGTTATTTTAAACTTTGTTTGGAGTCAGCAGTCACAAACACTCAGATACTCTCGTGATTTCCTACTGGCATTACAATGGAGCTACCTGCACAGTATGTCGGACTCCAGTCTCAATACACAGACTATGAATCTTCCTCTGGAATTACGAAATGTGCACAACAAAAACTCTACAAAACCAGTTAAAAAAGTTAGAAAGCGAGGAAAACGGGCGGCGTGAAAAACGAACCCGAAGCTGCAGCGAAAACCGCATCCCGTTGCCCTCAATCATTCTGGCTAACACGCAGTCTCTGAGGAATAAAATAGATGAACTACAGGAAATGTGAGCCATCTGCGGGACTACAGGGATGTGTGTCTTATGGCTTTACGGAGACCTGGTTAAATGAAGCGGACGCGGACTCAGCGCTGGAAATAAGCGGCTTTGGCGCTCCTCTGCGCCTGGATCGGGACCGAGAGGTGACACACAAAACACTGGGAGGAGGGGTATGTCTCTACATAAACCAGAGATGGTGCAGTAACATTACTGTAAGAGAGCAGATGTGTCTCCCAGACATCGAACTCCTGTCCGTGTCTTTAAGGCCGTTTATCTCCGAGAGAGTTCCCAGATATTTGTGACTGTTGTTTATATCCACCTAAGGCTGATGCTAAGTCTGCGGCTGACATTGTTTTTAAAACTATAAATAAGCTTCAGTCTATCTCACCTGCTGCTCCCAATTTTATACTCGGCGATTTTAACCACTGTAATTTAAAGAAAACCCTGAACAGTTTTTATCAGTATGTCAAATGTCCAACACGTCACAATAAAACCCTGGACCTGTGCTACGGCTCCATTAAAGGGGCTTACATCTCGAAGGCAGGACCTGCACTGGGCTCCTCTGACCACAACACAGTCCACCTTCTGCCCGCCTACACCTCGGTGCTGAGGAGGGAAAAGCCTGTTAGGAAACAGGTAAAGGTGTGGACTGAGGACAGCTCTCTGGCGCTGCAGGGCTGCTTCGAGTGCACAGACTGGACAGTGTTTCAGAACTCTTGTTCTGACATAGACGAACTGACTGATGTTGTCTGCAGTTACATCTCCTTCTGTAAAGACTCAGTTCTCCCAAACAGGGAAGTCAAGGTGTATCCTAATAACAAACCATGGATTTCAAGGACATGAAAGATCTGCTCATCAAAAGGAAAACTGTATTTAACGAAGGTGATGTGAATGCAGAAAGGGTTGTGAGAAAGGAGATCAGGGCTGAAATTAAAAAGCCAAATTGAGATATAAGGATAAGATTGAGGCTGAACTAAGAAGTAACAACTTAAAAAGAACCTGGAATGGTATGAAAACAATGATTGGGTCACATGATAAAGTCAGCAGAGTTGCACTTGATGGTTTTAATTCTGACAAAGACTTGGCAGATGAACTAAATGTATTTTATACACGGTTCAACACAGTGGATTTTAATGATAAGATTGCCGACATCAGGGCAATGACTCGAGCCTCTCCATCAGTGTCTATTGAGGTAAACACTGTGGCTAAATTGTTCTGCCACACCAAACTCAAAAGCCCAGGGCCAGACAACATCTGTGGACAGACATTAAAAAAGTGTGCTTACCAACTTTGTGGCATCTTCCAACATATTTTTAATCTGTCTTTACTACAACAGAAGGTCCCCAAAATTTGAAGCACTCAGTCATTGTGCCCTTGGCGAAGTGCAACACTCCTAAAGCCTTGAATGATTTTAGACCAGTTGCTCTGACCTCCTTGGTTATGAAAACTTTTGAAAAATAATTAAAGACATGGTGCTACTGCAGGTCAAGGAACAGCTAGACCCATTGCAGTTTGCTTACAGGTCTGAGAGAGGAGTGGAGGATGCTGTTATCACACTGTTGCACTTTATTCTTAAACATCTGGATGGAGCCAAGACACATGCCAGACTTTTATTTGTTGATTTTACTTCTGCTTTTAACACCATTCAGCCATTCCTGCTGGCAGAGAGACTTATGGCTGATTTTAACCTTGATTTTAACTTGGTTGGTTGGATATTGGACTTTTTATTAGACAGACCTCAGTGTGTTAGAGTGAATGGTATTTTATCTGATGTGCTCTATTCCTCTACTGGTTCACCCCAGGGCTGCTGTCTCTCCCTCTTCTGTACATTCTGTACACAAACCAGTGTCGCAGTGTGTACAAGGATAGACACATTTTAAAGTTTGCAGATGACTCTGTAATCATCAGCCTGCTCAGAGGATGAACAGGATCATGGGCCAGTCCTAATGACTTTGTTCAGTGGTGTGACCGTTCATTTTACATATGAATGTGTTAAAAACAAAGGAAATTAAAATAGACTTCCGCAAATCACCACCTTGTCCCAGAGCCACTGTCATCAAGAACACAGACATTGAACTGGTCGACAGCTACAAATATCTCGGAGTCATTCTGGACAATAAACTGTGTTTTGAGCCTTGGGTGGATGCTGTTTCTAAAAAATTCCAACAACGATTGTACTTCCTGAGGAAGATGAACAGTTTTAATGTATCCACTGAAATGATGACATTGTTTTATCGTGCTTTTATTGAATCGGTTTTATCCTTCGGTATTGCTGCCTGGTTTGAAGTCACTCACTGACCAACAAAAACAGACTGGGTAGTCTGGTTAAAGTGGCCAGTAAGATTTCAGGGAGGAGTCAGGCTCAGCTGAAGGACATTTACAGCCGACAGGTGCAGAGGAAGGCTGGTGCTATAGCGCAGTCCCAAGACCATCCCCTCAGAGGGGAGTTTGAGCTGCTGCCCTCCGGCCGGCGCTACAGAGCTCTGGGCTGTAGGACTAAAAGATTAAACATGTCGTTTTTACCGACAGCTGTGAGGCACTTAAATGGCACCTAGCACTTTATAATCATTTTGCACAACAATAATTGCTTGTTTGCACAATGTTTTTATTCATGTTTTAATTCCATTTTGCACATTTTTATCTTGGTTTTTAGTGATTTCCATTGTTGATCCTGCTCTTGAGTTGTTGAAGTGTAATTCTATGTTGTATGTTTTTTAAGGAGCATGATGCTGCAAAATTAATTTCCCAAGAGGGACAATAAAGAAAACTTTGAACTTTGAAACTTTGAACAGTCTCTTCCAAAGCCAATCTAGAGTCTTTTCTACTTCTGCTCTGAAGTCTATTCAACTGCACATCTACAGTCTGTTCAACTGCACCTCTACAGTCTTTTCTATTGTTAATAGATAATAATTGTCTAGAGTCTGTTATACTGCACGTCTACAGTCTCTTTTAATAATTGTCAACTTTCTGTACTACTGCACCTCTACAGTCTCTTCTACTGCACATCTACAGTTTGTTCTAATGGTCGTCTAGAGTCTGTACTACTGGAACTCTACAGTCTGTTCTAAAACAAGTCTACAGTCTTTTCTAATACTCATGGACAGTCTGTTCTAATGCTCGTGTAAAGTCTTAACTACTGCCCTCTACAGTCTATTCTTTTGCACATCTACAGCCTGTTCTAATGCACATCTACAATCTGTTCTAATGGAATTCTCCAGTCTGTACTACTGCTCGTCTACAGTTTGTTCTACTGCTCTTGTACAGTCTGTTCTAAAAAACGTCTACAGTCTGTACTACTGCACATCTACAGTTTGTACTAAAGCATGTTAGAGTGTTTTCTAATACTAATATACAGTCTGTTTTAATGCTTGTCTACAGTCTGTACAACTGCACCTCTACTGCCTGTTCTAAAGCATGTCTAGAGTGTTTTCTAATATTCATATAGAGTCTGTTCTAATGCTCATCTACAGTCTGAACTACTGCACCTCTACAGTCTGTTCTAAAGCTCATCTACAGTCTGTTCTAAAGCCAATCTAGAGTCTGTACTACTGCTGCTCTAAAGTCTGTTCAACTGGACGTCTACAGTCTGGTCTACTGCACATCTAGTTTGTTTTAATGCTCGTCTACAGTCTGTACTACTGCACCTCTACAGTCTCTTCTAAAGCATGTCTACAGTCTTTTCTAATAGTCATGTACAGGCTGTTCTAATCCTCGTGTAAAGTCTCAACTACTGCAACTCTTCAGTCTATTCTTCTGCAAATCGTCAGTCTGTTCTACTGCACATCTACAGTCTATTCTAATGGACATCAACTGTATGTTCTAATGAAAGTCTACAGTCTGTACAACTGCTCATCTACAGTCTATTCTACTGCACGTGTACAGTCTGTTGTATTGCTCATCTACAGTCTGTTCTACTGCACGTTTACAGTCTGTTCTAATACAAGTCTACAGTCTCTACTACTGCTCATTTACAGTCTGTTCTACTACACATCTACAGTCTCTACTACTGCACTTCTAAAGTCTGTTCTAGTGCACATCTACACTCTCTTCTAATGCTCGTCTACAGTCTGTACTATTGCATTTCTACAGTCTATTCTTCTGCACATTGTCAGTCTGTTCTACTGGATGTTTAAAGTCTGTTCTAATGCTCGTCTACAGTCAGTTTTACAGTCTGTTCTAATGCAAGTCTATAGTCTGTTTTACTACTCATCTACGGTCTGTTCTTTTGCAGGTCTACAGTCTGTTCTAATAAACGTCTACAGTCTGTTCTACTGCACATCTACAGTCTGTTCTAATGCAAGTCTACAGTCTGTATTACTGCTCATCTACAGTCTGTTCTAAAGCATGTCTCGAGTGTTTTCTAATACTCATATACAGTATGTTCTAATGCATGTCTACAGTCAGAAATACTGCACCTTTTACAATCTGTTCTAAAGCATGTGCAGAGTGTTTTCTAAAACTCATATAGAGTCTGTTCTAATACTCGTCTACAGTCTGAACTACTGCAGCTCTACAGTCTGTTCTAAAGCATGTCTAGAGTGTTTTCTAATACTCATATACAGTCTGTTCTAATGCTTGTCTACAGTCTGTACTACTGCATCTCTACAGTCTATTCTTCTGCACATTGTCAGTCTGTTCTACTGGACGTTTACAGTCTTTTATAATTCTCATCTACAGTCTGTATTACTGCACCTCTACAGTCTGTTCTAAAGCATGTTTAGAGTGTTTTCTAATACTCATATACAGTCTGTTCTAATGTTCGTCTACAGTCGGAACTACTGCACCTCTACATTTTGTTATAAAGCATATCTAGAGTGTTTTCTAATACTTATATAGAGTCTGTTCTACTGGACGTTTATAGCCTGTTCTAATGCTCGTCTATAGTCAGTTCTAAAGCCAATCTAGAGTCTGTACTACTGCTGCTCTGAAGTCTGCTCAACTGCACGTCTACTGTCTGTTCACCTGCACCGTTACAGTCTGTTCTAATGCCAGTTTACAGTCTGTACTACTGCTCTACTACAGTCTCGTCCACTGCACGTCTACAGTATGTTTTACTGCACATCTACAGTCTGTTCTAATGTACATCTACTGTCTGTTCTAATGCAAGCCTACAGTCTGTACTACTTCTCATCTACAGTCTGTTCTACTGCACGTCTACAGTCTGTTCTAATGCACATCTACAGTCTGTTCTAATGCCAGTTTACAGTCTGTACTACTGCTCTACTACAGTCGTCCACTGCACGTCTACAGTCTGTTCTACTACACATCTACAGTCTCTACTACTGCACTTCTAAAGTCTGTTCTAATGCACATCTACACTCTCTTCTAATGCTCGTCTACAGTCTGTACTACTGCATTTCTATAGTCTATTCTTCTGCACATTGTCAGTCTGTTCTACTGGATGTTTACAGTCTGTTCTAAGGCTCGTCTACAGTCAGTTTTACAGTCTGTTCTAATGCAAGTCTATAGTCTGTTTTACTACTCATCTACGGTCTGTTCTTTTGCAGGTCTACAGTCTGTTCTAATAAACGTCTACAGTCTGTTCTACTGCACATCTACAGTCTGTTCTAATGCAAGTCTACAGTCTGTATTACTGCTCATCTACAGTCTGTTCTAAAGCATGTCTAGAGTGTTTTCTAATACTCATATACAGTCTGTTCTAATGCATGTCTACAGTCAGAAATACTGCACCTTTTACAATCTGTTCTAAAGCATGTGCAGAGTGTTTTCTAAAACTAATATAGAGTCTGTTCTAATACGTCTACAGTCTGAACTACTGCAGCTCTACAGTCTGTTCTAAAGCATGTCTAGAGTGTTTTCTAATACTCATATACAGTCTGTTCTAATGCTTGTCTACAGTCTGTACTACTGCATCTCTACAGTCTATTCTTCTGCATATTGTCAGTCTGTTTTACTGGACGTTTACAGTCTTTTCTAATTTTCATCTACAGTCTGTATTACTGCACCTCTACAGTCTGTTATAAAGCATGTTTAGAGTGTTTTCTAATACTCATATACAGTCTGTTCTAATGTTCGTCTACAGTCGGAACTACTGAACCTCTACATTTTGTTATAAAGCAGATCTAGAGTGTTTTCTAATACTTATATAGAGTCTGTTCTACTGACGTTTATAGCCTGTTCTAATGCTCGTCTATAGTCAGTTCTAAAGCCCATCTAGAGTCTGTACTACTGCTGCTCTGAAGTCTGCTCAACTGCACGTCTACTGTCTGTTCACCTGCACCTCTACAGTCTGTTCTAATGCCAGTTTACAGTCTGTACTACTGCTCTACTACAGTCTCGTCCACTGCACATCTACAGTCTGTTTTACTGCACATCTACAGTCTGTTCCAATGTACATCTACTGTCTGTTCTAATGCAAGCCTACAGTCTGTACTACTGCTCATCTACAGTCTGTTCTACTGCACGTCTACAGTCTGTTCTAATGCACATCTACAGTCTGTTCTAATGTAAGTCTACAGTCTGTACTGCTCATCTACAGTCTGTTCTACTGCACCTCTACAGTCTGTTCTACTACACGTGTACAGTCTCTACTACTGCACTTCTAAAGTCTTTTCTAATGCAAATCTATAGTCTGTTTTACTGCTCATCTACGGTCTGTTCTACTGCAGGTCTACAGACTGTAAACGTCAGTAGAACAGACTGACAATGTGCAGAAGAATAGACTGTAGAGATGCACTAGTAAAGACTGTAAACGCGCATTAGAACAGACTGTATATGAGTATTAGAAAACACTCTAGACATGCTTTAGAACAGACTGTAGAGGTGCAGTAGTTCAGACTATAGACTAGCATTAGAACAGACTATATATGAGTATTAGAAAATACTCTAGACATGCTTTAGAACAGACTGTAGAGGTGCAGTTGTTCAGACTGTAGACGAGAATTAGAACGGACTGTAGATGTGCAGTAGAAGAGACTGTAGAGCTGCAGTAGCATAGACTGTCGACAATTATTAGAAAGGACTGTAGACGTGCAGTAGAACGGACTGTAGACAATTATTAGAACAGACTGTAGACTTGCAGTAGAACAGACTGATGATGCTGCAGAAGAATTGACTTTAAAGGCATTACTACAGACTGTACAAGAGAAATAGAACAGACTGTATATGAGTATTAGAATAGACTGAAGACATGATTTTAGAACAGACTGTAGAGGTGCAGTAGTACAGACTCTAGACAAGTAGTAGTACAGACTGTCGACTTGCATTAGAACAGACTGTAGATGTGCATTAGAACAGACTGTAGATGTACAATAGAACAGACTGTAGAGGTGCAGTTCAACAGACTGTAGACGTGCAGTTGAACAATCTTCAGAGCAGCAGTAGTACAGACTCTAGATTGGCTGTAGAACAGACTGTAGACGATCATTAGAATAGACTGTAAACGTCTAGTAGAACAGACTGTCAATGTGCAGAATAATAGATTCTAGAGGTGCAGTAGTACAGACTGTAGATGAGCATTAGATCAGACTGTAAATGAGTATTAGAAAACACTGTAGACATGCTTTAGAACAGACTGTAGAGGTCTAGATGTACAAACTGTAGACGAGCATTAGAACTGACTGTAGAGGAACAGTAGAACAAACTGTAGAGGTCGAGTAGTAAAGACTGTTATTGGGTAATAGAACAGATGATATTCGAGCAATAGAACAGACTATAGATGTGTGGTCGTACTGCATTAGATCAGACTGTGGACGAACATTTGAACAGACTATAGACATGCATTAGAACAGACTGTAGATGTGCAGTAGAAGAGACTGTAGACAATTATTAGAACAGACTGTAGACATGCAGTAGAACAGATTGTAGTTGTGCAGTAGTATAGACTGTAAGAAGCAGTAGTACAGAATGTAGACAATTATTAGAACAGACAGAAGACGTGCAGTAGAAAAGACTGTAGACGAGCAATAGAACAGACTGTAAACGTCCAGTAGAACAGACTGACGATGTGCAGAAGAATAGACTGTAGTGGTGCAGTAGTACAGACTGTAGACGAGCATTAGAACAGACTGTATATGAGTATTAGAAAACACTGTAGACATGCTTTACAACAGACTGTAGAGGTGCAGTAGTTGACTGTAGATGAGCATTAGAACAGACTGTATATGAGTATTAGAAAACACTAATAGAAATGCTTTACAACAGACTGTAGAGGTGCAGTAGAACAGACTGTAGACGTGCAGTAGAACAGACTGTAGTTGAGCAGTAGTACAGACTGTATACTTGCATAGGAACAGACTGTAAATGTGCATTAGAACAGACTGTAGATGTGCAGTAAAACAAACTGTAGACTTGCAATAGAGCAGACTGAAGACGTGCAGTAGAACAGACTGAAGGCGCTGTAGAACAGACTGTAAACATGCAGTAGAACAGACTGTAGACATGCATTAGAACAGACTGTAGATGTGCATTAGAACAGACTGTAGATGTGCAGTAAAACAGACCGTAGTTATGCAGTAGAACAGACTGCATTAGAGCAATAGTACAGACTGTAAACTGGCATTAGAACAGACTGTAGAGGTGCAGTTGTACAGACTGTAGATGTGCAGTAAAACAAACTGTAGATGAGCAGTAGTACAGACTGTAGACTTGCATTAGAACAGACTGTAGATGTCAAGTTATGTGTGTTTTTAACTGACTACAGCTCTGCCCAAACTTGAAAACTGCTTTATCTCTGATGAATGCAAAGGACAACTCAAAACTGTTCTTTCTTTTCTCTTATATTTTCCTAAAGATGATCGGGTGGAAGAGAATAGGTTAATAACCTTTAAATTACACAAACCAAAGCAGAAATTAGTTGCAAATAAATCACAAATAACTCAATAACACTTCCTCAATAGTAAATGTCAAACCAAACAGTCATACAAATTAACATCTTACAAATTAACGGTCTCTAATTAAACTTATATAATTTAAACAATACACATGCTTAGAGTAATGTTCACATAAAGTATTCACTATTTGATTTAAATTGGACATTACAACCAAGCAAACAAAATCATACAAAAGTCTTAACTCAACACAAACAAACACACAGTCCACTTTTGTCCTACCAGTTGTGTCCTTGGATAATCAGGAGCTGTGGTCAAAGTTTCTTTTCCTCAGGAACAAGTGAGATGGCCAACTGAGCTTTTACCAAACATTTCAACTGCCATGCACTCTGTGTGTGCGCTGGTAATTATGGTCCAAGAGCACTTCCTGGAAGTTGGTTCCATAACCTTTTGATGCGTAGTTGCCCCTGCAGTTTGGGAGTGCTCTTAGTAATTTGAGTAAAAATAGGCTGAGTGCTCAGGACAACTTGTACCTTGAATTGACATAACAGTAGATGTGCAGTAAAACAGACTGTAAACGTGCAGTAGAACAGACTGCAGTAGAGCAGAGGTACAGACTGTAAACTGGCATTAGAACAGACTGTTGAGATGCAGTTGAACAGACAGTAGACGTGCAGTTGAACAGACTGTAGATGTGCATTGGAACAGAATGTAGACATACAATAGAACAGACTGTAGACGAGCAGTAGAACACACTAAAGACCTGCATTAGAACAGACGGTGGACGAGCATTAGAACAGACTGTAAAGTCCAGTAGAACAGACTAACAATTAGAACAGATTGTAGATGTGCAGTAAAACAGACTGTAGACGTGCAGTAAAATAAACTGCAGTAGAGCAGTAGTAAAGACTGTAAACTGGCATTAGAACAGAATGTAGACATGCAGTAGAACAGACTGTAGATGTGCAGTAGAACAGACTGTTGAGGTGCAGTAATACAGACTGTTGACAATTATTAGAACAGACAGTAGAAATGCAGTAGAACAGACTCTAGACAATTATTAGAACAGACTGTAGACGTCTATTAGAACAGATTGTAGATGTGCATTAGAACAGACTGTAGATGGGCATTAAAAGAGACTGTAGACAATTATTAAAACAGACAATAGTCTGCAGTAGAACAGACTGTAGACGAGCAGTAGAACAGACTGTAGACTTGCAGTTGAACAGATTGTAGATGTGCATTAGAACAGACTGTAGATGTCCAATAGAACAAATTGTAAACTTGCAGTAGAACAGACTGCAGAGCAACAGTAGTACAGACTCTAGATTGGCATTAGAACAGACTATAGACGTGCAGTAGAAGAGACTATAGAGGAGAAGTAGAACAAACTGTAGAGGTGGAGTAGTAAGGACTGTTATTGGGCATTAGAACAGACTGTATTCAAGCAATAGAACAGACTATAGATGTCCAGTAGAACAGACTAACGATGCTGCAGAAGAATAGACTTTAAACGTGCATTAGTACAAACTGTAGACGAGCATTAGAACAAACTGTATATGAGTATTAGAGTAGACTGTAGACATGCTTTAGAACAGAATGTATAGGTGCAGTAGTACAGACTGTAGACTTGCATTAGAACAGACTGGAGATGTGCAATAGAACAGACTGTAGACATACAATAGAAGAGACTGTAGAGGTGCAGTTGAACAAAGTTAAGAGCAGCAGTAGTACAGACTCTAGATTGGTTTTAGACAGACTGTAGACGAGCATTAGAAATGACTGTAAACGTCCAGTAGAACAGACTGGTAATGTGCAGAAGAATAGACTCTAGAGGTGCAGTAGTACAAACTGTACATGAGCATTAGAACAGACTGTATATAAGTATTAGAAAACACTTTAGAAATGCTTTAGAATAGACTGTAGAGCTGCAATAGTTCAGTATTGTAGACGAGCATTAGAAAAGACCGTATATGAGTATTAGAAATTACTAGACATGCTTTAGAACAGACTGTTGAGGAGCAGTAATACAGACTGCAAACAAAATTTATACAGACTGTAGAAGTGCAGTAGTACAGACTGTAGATGTGCAATAGAATAGGATGTAGACGTTTATTAGAACAAACTGTAGACCTGCAGTAGAACAGACTGTAGATGTGCATTAGAAGAGACTATAGACGTTTATTAGAACAGACTGTAGACCTGCAGTAGAACATACCGTAGATGAGCAGTAGTACAGACTGTAGATGTGCATTAGAACAGACTTTAGAAGTACAGTAGTAGAGACTGTATATGTGCAGTAAAACAGACTGTAGACGTGCAGTAGAACAGACTGCAGTAGAGCAGAGGTACAGACTGTAAACTGGCATTAGAACAGACTGTTGTGGTGCAGTTAAACAGACTGTAGACATGCAGTAGAAGAGACTGTAGATGAGCAGTAATACAGACTGTAGACTTGCAATAGAACAGACTGTAGATGTGCATTAGAACAGACTGTAGATGTGCATTAGAACAGACTATAGATGTGCGTTATAACAGACTGTAGACGTGCAGTAGAACAGACTGTAGACTTGCATTAGAACAGACTATAGATGTGCATTAGAACAGACTGTAGATGTGGAGTAAAACAGACTGTAGACGTGCAGTAGAATAAACTGCAGTGGAGCAGTAGTACAGACTGTAAACTGGCATTAGAACAGACTGTAGACATGCAGTAGAACAGACTGTAGAGGTGCAGTTATACAGACTGTAGACGTGCAGTAGAACAGACTGTAAATGAGCAGTAGTACAGACTGTAGACTTTCATTAGAACAGACTGTAGAAGTGCATTAGAACAGACTCTAGATGAGCATTAGAACAGACTTTAGAAGTGCAGTATTAGAGCCTTTAGATGTGCAGTAGAACAAACTGTAGACGTTTATTAGAACAGACTGTAGATGTGCAGTAGAACAGAGTGTAGATGAGCAGTAGTACAGACTGCAGTCTTGCATTAGAACAGACTGTATATGTGCATTAGAACAGACTGTAGATGTGCAGTAGAATAGACTGACGATGTGCAGAAGAATAGACTGTAGAGATGCAGTAGTTGATACTTTACACGAGCATTAGAAGACACTGTAGATGTGCAGTAGAAGAGACTGTAGAGGTGCAGTAGTACAGAATGTTGACAATTATTAGAACAGACTGTAGACATTCAGTAGAACAGACTGTAGATGTGCATTAGAAGAGATTGTAGACGTTTATTAAAACAGACTATAATCGTGCAGTAGAACAGACTGTAGACGTACAATAGAACACACTGTAAAGGTGCAGTTAAAGATACTGTAGACGTGCAGTTGAAAATACTTCAGAGCAGCAGTAGTACAGACTATAGATTGGCTTTAGAACTGACTGTAGACAATTTTTAGAACAGACTGTAGATGTGCAGTAGAACAGACTGTAGATGAGCAGTAGTACAGATTGTAGACTTGCATTAGAACAGACTGTAGATGTGCAGTAAAACAGACTGTAGACGTTCAGTTGTACAGACTGTAGATGTTCATTAGAACAGACTGTAGACATACAATAGAACAGACTGTAGACAAGCATTTTAACAGACTGTAGACATCCAGTAGAAAAGACTGTAGATGTGCAGTAGTACAGACTAAAGACGTGCATTAGAACAGACTATGAGCGAGCATTAGAACAGATTATAGACTGTAGAGCGTTTATTAGAACAGACTGTAGACGTGCACTAGAACAGACCGTAGATGAGCAGTAGTACAGACTATAGACTTGCATTAGAACAGACTGTAGATGTGCATTAGAACAGACTTTAGAAGTGCAGTAGTAGAGACTGTAGATGTGCAGTAGAACAGACTGTAGAGGTGCAGTTAAACAGACTGTAGAGGTGCTGTTGAACAGACTTTAGAGAAGCAGTTGTACAGTCTCTAGATTGGATTTAGAACAGACTGTAGATGAGCTTTAGAACAGACTGTAAACGACCAGTAGAAAAGACTGACAAAAAAGAGACTGTAGACGACCATTAGAACAAACTGTAGATGCGCAATAGAAGAGACTGTAGAAGTGCATTAGTAGAGAATGTTGACAATTATTAAAACAGACTGTAGACATGCAGTAGAACAGAATCTAGACAATTATTAGAACAGACTGTAGACATCCAGCAGAACAGACTGTAGATGTGCATTAGAAAAGACTGTAAACGTTTATTAAACAGACTATAGTCGTGCAGTAGAACAGACTGTAGACGTACAATAGAACAGACTGTAGAAATGCAGTTGAACAAACTGTAGACGTGCAATTTAACAGGCTTCAGAGCTGCAGTAGTACAGACTCTAAATTGGCTTTAGAATAGACTGTAAATGTCCAGTAGAACAGACTGACAATTAGAACAGATTGTAGATGTGCAGTTAAACAGACTATAGACATGCAGTAGAACAGACTGTAGACATGCAGTAGAAAAGACTGTAGAGGTGCAGTTGTACAGACTGTAGACGTGCAGTAGTTCAGACTGTAGATGAGCAGTAGTACAGACTGTAGACTTGCATTAGAACAGACTGCAGATGTGCATTAGAACAGACTGTAGATGTGCAGTAGTACAGAATGTTGATAATTATTAGAACAGACAGTAGATGTGCAGTAGAACGGACTCTAGTCAATTATTAGAACAGACTGTAGACGTCCAGTAGAACAGATTGTAGATGTGCATTAGAACAGACTGTAGATGTGCATTAGAAGAGACTGTAGACAATTATTAAAACAGACAATAGTCGTGCAGTAGAACAGACTGTAAACAAGCAGTAGAACAGACTGTAGACAAGCAGTAGAACAGACTGTAGATGTGCAGTAGAACAGACTGTTGAGGTGCAGTAATACAGACTGCAAACGAGCATTATACAGACTGTAGAAGTGCAGTAGTACAGACTGTAGATATGCAGTAGAACAGAATGTAGACGTTTATTAGAACAGACTGTATACCTGCAGTAGAACAGACTGTAGATCTGCATTAGAAAAGACTGTAGACGTTTATTAAAATAGACTATAGTCGTGCAGTAGAACAGACTGTACACGTGCAATAGAACAGACTGTAGAGGTGCAGTTGAACAGACTGTAGATGTGCATTAGAACAGACTGTAGATGTGCATTAGAAGAGACTGTATACAATTATTATAACAGACAATAGTCGCAGTAGAACAGACTGTAGACAAGCAGTAGAACAGACTGTAGATGTGCAGTAGAACAGACTGTTGAGGTGCAGTAATACTGACTGCAAACGAGCATTATACAGACTGTAGAAGTGCAGTAGTATTGACTGTAGATGTGCAGTAGAACAGAATGTAGACGTTTATTAGAACAGACTGTATACCTGCAGTAGAACAGACTGTAGATGTGCATTAGAAAAGAGTGTAGACGTTTATTAAAACAGACTATAGTCGAGTAGAACAGACTGTAGACGTGCAATAGAACAGACTGTAGAGGTGCAGTTGAACAGACTGTAGATGTGCATTAGAACAGACCGTAAATGTGCAATAGAACAAATTGTAACCTTGCAGTAGAACAGACTGCAGAGCAACAGTAGTACAGACTCTAGATTGGCATTAGAACAGACTGTAGACGTGCAGTAGAAGAGACTGTAGAGGAGAAGTAGAACAAACTATAGAGGTGGAGTAGTAAGGACTGTTATTGGGCATTAGAACAGACTGTATTCGAGCAATAGAACAGACTATAGATGTGCAGTAGAACAGACTAAGGATGCTGCAGAAGAATAGACTTTAAAGGTGCATTAGTAGAGACTGTAGACGAGCATTAGAACAGACTGTATATGAGTATTAGAATAGACTGTAAACATGCTTTAGAACAGACTTTAGTGGTGCAGTAGTACAGACTGCAGACTTGCATTAGAATAGACGGTAGATGTGCAATAGAACAGACTGTAGACATACAATAGAAGAGACTGTAGAGGTGCAGTTGTACAAACTTCAGAGCAGCAGTAGCACAGACTCTAGATTGGTTTTAGACAGACTGTAGACGAGCATTAGAAATGACTGTAAACGTCCAGTAGAACAGACAATGTGCAGAAGAATAGACTCTAGAGGTGCATTACTACAGACTGTAGATGAGCATTAGAACATACTCTATATGAGTATTAGAAAACACTGTAGAAATGCTTTAGAACAGACTGTAGAGATGCAGTTGTATAGATTGTAGACAAGCATTAAAACAGACTGTAGAAGTGCAGTACTTCAGACTGTAGATGTGCAGTAGAAAAGACTATAGCGGTGCAGTAGTACAGAATGTCATTTATTATTGCCCTTCTACTGTCTCTTCTAACGCCTGCCTACTGTCTGTATTACTGCACCTCTACAGTCTGTACTAAAGCACATCTACAGTCTGTTCTAATGCTCGTCCACAGTCTATTCTTATGCAGGTCTTTAGTCTTTACTACTGCACATCTACAGTCTGTTCTAATGGACGCCTACATTCTGTTCTAATGCTCATCTACAGTCTGTTCTATTGTCTACAGTCTTTTCTACTGCACATCAACAGTCTGTTCTAATGCTCGTCTAAAGTCTCTACAACTGCACCTTTACAGTCTGTTCTACTGCATTAATACAGTCTGATCTAATGCCATTTTACAGTCTGTACTATTGCTCTACTGCACTCTATTCTACTCGTCTACAGTCATTTTTACTGCACATCTACAATCTGTTCTAATTGTCAGTCTGTTCTACAATCTACAGTCTGTACTAATTCTGCTCTGAAGTCTGTTCAACTGCACGTCTACAGTCTGTTCAACTGCACCTCTACAGTCTGTACTACGGCACTTCTACAGTCTGTTCTAATGCTCGTCTACAGTCTGTATTACTGCACCTCTACAGTCTGTAATAAATGCATGTCTACATTTTTTTTTAAAACTAATATACAGTCTGTTCATTTGCTCATCTACAGTCTGTACTACTGCAGCTCTAGAGTCTATTCTTTTGCACATTGTCAGTTTGTTCTACGGACGTTTACAGTCATTTCTATTGCTCGTTTAAAGTCTGTTCTAAGGTAATTCTAGAGTTTGTACTACTGCTGCTCTGATTTCTGTTCACCTGCATGTCTACAGTCTGTTTTACTGCATATCTACAATCTGTTCTAATTGTCAGTCTGTTCTACTGGACGTTTACAGCCTGTTCTAAAGCTCATCTACAGTCTGTTCTAAAGCCAATCTAGAGTCTGTACAACTGCTGCTCTGACATCAGTTCAAATGCACATCTATAGTCTGTTGAACTGGACGTCTACAGTCTGTTTTACTGCACATCTACAGTCTGTTCTAATGCACATCTACAGTCTGTTCCAATGCAAGTCTACAGTCTGTACTACTGCTCATCTACAGTCTGTCTTATTGCACATCTACAGTCTGTTCTGATAAACGTCTACAGTCTGTTCTACTACACATCTACAGTCTGTACAACTGCACCTCTACTGTCTGTTCTACTGGCTGTCTACAGTCTGTTCTAATGCCATTTTACAGTCTGTACTACTGCTCTACTGCACTTCTACAGTCTGTTCTACTGCACGACTATAGTCTGTATAAATAAATGTCTACAGTCTTTTCTAATGCACAACTACAGTGTGTTCTTGTGGAAGTCTACAGTCTGTTCTAATAATTGTCTAGAGTCTGTTCTACTGCACGCCTACAGTCTCTTCTAATAATAGTCAACATTCTGTACTACAGCACCTCTACAGTCTCTTCTACTGCACATCTACAGTTTGTTCTAGTGGTCGTCTACAGTCTGTACTACTTCACCTCTACAGTCTGTTGTAAAGCATGTCTACAGTCTTTTCTAATACTAATGTACAGTCTGTTCTAATGCTCGTGTAAAGTCTTAACTACTGCACCTCTACAGTCTATTATTCTGCACATCGTCAGTCTTTTCTAATGCACATCTACAGTCTGTTCTAATGGACAACTACAGTCTGTTCTAATGCACGTCTATAGTGTGTTCTAATGCTCGTCCACAGTCTGTTCTAATGCAGGTCTTTAGTCTGTACTATTGCACATCTACAGTCTGTTCTACTGACGTAAACAGTCTGTTATAATGCTTGTCTACAGTCTGTTCTATTGTACGTCTACAGTCTCTTAAAATGCTACTTTACAGTCTGTAACTCTGCTCTACCGCATTTTGTTCTACTGCACGCCTACAGTCTTTTTATAAACGTCTATAGTCTATTCTAATGCATATCTACAGTCATTACTTCTGTACTTCTAAAGTCTATTCTAATGATCATCAACAGTCTGTTCTAATACAAGTCTACAGTCTGTGCTACTGCTCATCTACAGTATGTACTACTGCACTTCTAAAATCTGTTCTAATGCTCATCTGCAGTCTGTATTACTGCACCTCTACAATCTGTTCTAAAGCAAATCTATAGTGTTTTCTAATACTCATATAGAGTCTGTTCTAATGCTCGTCTACAGTCTGAACTACTACATTTCTACAGTCTGTTATAAATCATGTCTACAGTGTTTCCTAATACTCATATACAGTCTGTTCTAATGCTCGTCTACAGTCTGTACTACTGCACCTCTATAGTCTATTCTTCTGCACTTTGTCAGTCTGTTCTACTGGACGTTTACAGTTTGTTCTAATGCTTGCCTACAGTCTGTTCTACTGCACGTCTACAGTCTGTTCTACTGCATGTCTGCAGTCTGTTCTGATAAACGTATACAGTCTTTTCTACTACACATCTACAGTCTCTGCTGCTGCACTTCTAAAGTCTGTTTCTAATGCACATCTACAGTCTGTTCTAATGCAAGTCTATAGTCAGTACTACTGCTCATCTATGGTCTGTTCTAGTGCAGGTCTACAGTCTGTTCTAATAAACGTCTACAGTCTATAGTCTGTTCTAATGCTCGTCCACAGTCCGTTCTAATGCAAGTCTATAATCTGTACTACTGCTCATTTACAGTCTGTTCTAATGCAAGTCTACAGTCTGTACTACTGCTCATTTACGGTCTGTTCTACTGCAGGTCTACAGTCTGTTGTAATAAACGTCTACAGTCTGTTCTACTGCACATCTACAGTCTGTACTACTGCACTTCTACAGTCTGTTCTAATGCTCGTCTACAGTCTGTATTACTGCACGTCTATAGTCTGTACTACTGCACATCTACAGTCTGTTCTAAAGCATGTCTAGAGTGTTTTTAATACTCATATACAGTCTGTTCTAATGCTCGTCTACAGTCTGAACTACTGCACCTCTACAATCTGTTCTAAAGCATGTCTACAGTGTTTTCTAATACTCATATACAGTCTGTTCTAATGCTCGTCTACAGTCTGAACTACTGCAACTCTACAGTCTGTTCTAAAGCATATCTACAGTATTTTCTAATACTTATATACAGTCTGTTCTAATCCTCATCTACAGTCTGTACTACTGCACCTCTAGAGTCTATTCTTCTGCACATTCTCAGTCTGTTCTACAGGTTGTTTACTGTTTGTTCTAATGCTCGTCTACAGTCTCTTCCAAAGCCAATCTAGAGTCTGTTCTACTTCTGCTCTGAAGTCTATTCAACTGCAGATCTACAGTCTGTTCAACTGCACCTCTACAGTCTTTTCTATTGTTAATAGATAATAATTGTCTAGAGTCTGTTATACTGTCTACAGTCTCTTTTAATAATTGGCAACTTTCTGTACTACTGCACCTCTACAGTCTCTTCTACTGCACATCTACAGTTTGTTCTAATGGTCGTCTAGAGTCTGTACTACTGAAACTCTACAGTCTGTTCTAAAACATGTCTACAGTCTTTTCTAATACTCATGTACAGTCTGTTCTAATGCTCGTGTAAAGTCTCAACTACTGCCCTCTACAGTCTATTCTTTTGCACATCTACAGTCTGTTCTAATGCACATCTACAATCTGTTCTAATGGAATTCTCCAGTCTGTACTACTGCTCGTCTACAGTTTGTTCTACTGCTCTTCTACAGTCTGTTCTAAAAACGTCTACAGTCTGTACTACTGCACATCTACAGTTTGTACTAAAGCTTGTCTAGAGTGTTTTCTAATACTAATATACAGTCTGTTTTAATGCTCGTCTACAGTCTGTACAACTGCACCTCTACTGCCTGTTCTAAAGCATGTCTAGAGTGTTTTCTAATACTCATATAGAGTTTGTTCTAATGATCATCTACAGTCTGAACTACTGCACCTCTACAGTCTGTTCTAAAGTTCATCTACAGTCTTTTCTAAAGCCAATCTAGAGTCTGTACTACTGCTGCTCTAAAGTCTGTTCAACTGCACGTCTACAGTCTGGTCTACTGCACATCTACAGTTTGTTTTAATGCTCCTCTACAGTCTGTACTACTGCACCTCTACAGTCTCTTCTAAAGCATGTCTACAGTCTTTTCTAATAGTCATGTACAGTCTGTTCTAATCCTCGTGTAAAGTCTCAACTACTGCAACTCTTCAGTCTATTCTTCTGCACCTCGTCAGTCTGTTCTACTGCACATCTACAGTCTATTCTAATGGACATCTACTGTATGTTCTAATGAAAGTCTACAGTCTGTACAACTGCTCATCTACAGTCTGTTCTACTGCACGTGTACAGTCTGTTTTATTGCTAATCTACAGTCTGTTCTACTGCACGTTTACAGTCTGTTCTAATACAAGTCTACAGTCTCTACTACTGCTCATTTACAGTCTGTTCTACTACACATCTACAGTCTCTACTACTGCACTTCTAAAGTCTGTTCTTAAGCAGATCTACACTCTCTTCTAATGCTCGTCTACAGTCTGTACTACTGCATTTCTATAGTCTATTCTTCTGCACATTGTCAGTCTGTTCTACTGGATGTTTAAAGTCTGTTCTAATGCTCGTCTACAGTCAGTTTTACAGTCTGTTCTAATGCAAGTCTATAGTCTGTTTTACTACTCATCTACGGTCTGTTCTTTTGCAGGTATACAGTCTGTTCTAATAAACGTCTACAGTCTGTTCTACTGCACATCTACAGTCTGTTCTAATGCAAGTCTACAGTCTGTATTACTGCTCATCAACAGTCTGTTCTACAGCATGTCTAGAGTGTTTTCTAATACTCATATACAGTCTGTTCTAATGCACGTCTACAGTCAGAAATACTGCACCTTTTACAATCTGTTCTAAAGCATGTGCAGAGTGTTTTCTAAAACTCATATAGAGTCTATTCTAATCCTCGTCTACAGTCTGAACTACTGCAGCTCTACAGTCTATTCTAAAGCATGTCTAGAGTGTTTTCTAATACTCATATACAGTCTGTTCTAACGCTTGTCTACAGTCTGTACTACTGCATCTCTACAGTCTATTCTTCTGCACATTGTCAGTCTGTTCTACTGGACGTTTACAGTCTTTTCTAATTCTCATCTACAGTCTGTATTACTGCACCTCTACAGTCTGTTCTAAAGCATGTTTAGAGTGTTTTCCAATACTCATATACAGTCTGTTCTAATGTTCGTCTACAGTCGGAACTACTGCACCTCTACATTTTGTTATAAAGCATATCTAGAGTGTTTTCTAATACTTATATAGAGTCTGTTCTACTGGACGTTTATAGCCTGTTCTAATGCTTGTCTATAGTCAGTTCTAAAGCCAATCTAGAGTCTGTACTACTGCTGCTCTGAAGTCTGCTCAACTGCACGTGTACTGTCTGTTCACCTGCACCTCTACAGTCTGTTCTAATGCCAGTTTACAGTCTGTACTACTGCTCTACTACAGTCTCGTCCACTGCATGTCTACAGTCTGTTTTACTGCACATCAACAGTCTGTTCTAATGTACATCTACTGTCTGTTCTAATGCAAGCCTACAGTCTGTAATACTGCTCATCTACAGTCTGTTCTCTACTGCACGTCTACAGTCTGTTCTAATGCACATCTACAGTCTGTTCTAATGTAAGTCTACAGTCTGTACTACTGCTCATCTACAGTCTGTTCTACTACACGTGTACAGTCTCTACTACTGCACTTTTAAAGTCTGTTCTAATGCAAATCTATAGTCTGTTTTACTGCTCATCTACGGTCTGTTCTACTGCAGGTCTACAGTCTGTTCTAATAAACGTCTAAAGTCTTTTCTTCTGCACATCTACAGTCTGTTCTAACTGCACATCCACAGTCTGTTCTAATGTAAGTCTACAATCTGTACTACTGCTCATCTGTACTCTGTTCTAATGCTCGTCTACAGTCTGAACTACTGCAGCTCTACAGTCTATTCTAAAGCATGTCTAGAGTGTTTTCTAATACTCATATACAGTCTGTTCTAATGGTTGTCTACAGTCTGTACTACTGCATCTCTACAGTCTATTCTTCTGCACATTGTCAGTCTGTTCTACTGGACGTTTACAGTCTTTTCTAATTCTCATCTACAGTCTGTATTACTGCACCTCTACAGTCTGTTCTAAAGCATGTTTAGAGTGTTTTCCAATACTCATATACAGTCTGTTCTAATGTTCGCCTACAGTCGGAACTACTGCACCTCTACATTTTGTTATAAAGCATATTTAGAGTGTTTTCTAATACTTATATAGAGTCTGTTCTACTGGACGTTTATAGCCTGTTCTAATGCTTGTCTATAGTCAGTTCTAAAGCCAATCTAGAGTCTGTACTACTGCTGCTCTGAAGTCTGCTCAACTGCACGTGTACTGTCTGTTCACCTGCACCTCTACAGTCTGTTCTAATGCCAGTTTACAGTCTGTACTACTGCTCTACTACAGTCTCGTCCACTGCACGTCTACAGTCTGTTTTACTGCACATCTACAGTCTGTTCTAATATTTATCTACTGTCTGTTCTAATGCAAGCCTACAGTCTGTAATACTGCTCATCTACAGTCTGTTCTACTGCACGTCTACAGTCTGTTCTAATGCATATCTACAGTCTGTTCTAATGTAAGTCTACAGTCTGTACTACTGCTCATCTACAGTCTGTTCTACTACACGTGTACAGTCTCTACTACTGCACTTTTAAAGTCTGTTCTAATGCAAATCTATAGTCTGTTTTACTGCACATCTACGGTCTGTTCTACTGCAGGTCTACAGTCTGTTCTAATAAACGTCTTGTAGCAGATCAGCCTCCAGAACGCCACACGGATTATAACATTTGTTTAATCACTTACAGACCTCCAAACTGTTTCACTAAGGGTCTTCAAGATTAACAACTGTTGTTTCACCATCGGCCTCCAGAGACAGGCCGTGGATGTAAATCTTGAGAAGAAGACATGCTAACCCCGTTTTCTTTCAGATAAAAGGACACCAACGTGTTTTGCTAAGGACAGGAAACTTATTAATGACTTTGTTTTGCTTTTATAAGAATTGGATCTTCGTTCTACCCAGCACCGTGTCAAAGGTGACACATGGAACATCACAGACTGCTAGACGCCATGTCCAAAAGCCGTAAATCCTGTAGATAAGGTGTCCATCCAGCTTTCTCGAGAACACTTTATTCTAATCCTGATTGACAGTTGAAAATGTCTTTGATCATAGTCGTTCGGGCATGGTCAAACACTACCCCTTTTGGTTTAACTGGACAAATGACTCTGCACTCAAGAAGGACATTTGGTGTTATTTCATTAAAGGACATTTTGTTATTTTATTACTTAGAAAGATTGTGAATGTACTAACAATTATACTGTTTGTTTCCAGGATGCAGAGTTTTACAAGTCAACTAATTCCTTCCATTCCTACAGAGTTACGTTTTATGTTAATAAAATGTAATGAATATATGTTTTTATAATAAGTCTGACAAATGTTTCTTTGCATAATCCTGCAAGTACGAATGTGTTTGTGTGTTTTACGAAAACCAAGGAAAATAGGGTGAAACAAAAGGAATGTTTAAGACTTAGTTTAAACATTTAAACTCCCCCCCAAAGCAATGCCTTCCTCCGTAAGACACACCCTGTCAAAAGTGTTAAAAGTGACCGCTGGTCAAAAACACGCTCTCTCTGCACTACTCTCCGTCTCCTCTTCACTTCGCTCTGGACCTCTTGTCCGCTCAGGGCTGTAGGCCCTCGGACCTCTCACAAGCTCCGGACCTCGTGTAACGAGTAAATTTTCTTTGTACTTTAAAGCCTGCAAGTTTAGCTTGCCGCGATAAAGTTTCCTTCACACAGCTGTTCAAAGTAGCTTACTTCTTGCCAGCCTGCCAACAAAAGGAAGTTGCCTCGCTTTTATTTTTGAAGATTTCCTGCCTGCTAAAGAGTTAGCTTGACTAAAATCTAACTTTCTCGAGCAAGTTTAAGCCAGCAACACAGCCGCTAAACCTTCTCCAGTGGACTTTGCAATAACTTTGAAAGACTCAATTTTACTCGGTGTACGACGCTGATGCTAAAAGGCTTGGCTAGTTGTGACAGTAACGAGGACGCTTTTTGAATCTCCCGGGCCCACGGCAGCCCCTCTGGAGAGTGGAAACAGCAGGCCATCCTGGAGGCGACAAACGTCATCGGTTGCGACAGGGTTCCGGACAACCTCTAGACCTCTCGTCGCTAAGATCTGAGACCAATCACGACCCCCAGGGTGAGTCTAAACGTTAGTTACACAAGTTTGGCGTCTAACTGTCTAAACATAACAGCCTTGGCCTCAGAAACCGTCATCGAACCCCTTTAAACGCTCCGTAACAGCCCCTCATCTAATAATAGAGTTAATAATCAATAGGCATACTTTCTTTTGTTTCACAAAATCCTCTGAAAGTAAAGTGTTTTATCGTTCTTTGATTTACCCATTCATGTGTCAATAATTATCCCTTTGTGTCATTTCCTGTCATTATTCACTGTTTAAATTTTTATAATCTTTAATAAAACCCCATAAAGACATTTACTGTTTCAATGTTTAATTCATTAATTTTCAAAACGAGAAGAATTTACTTCCTTTAGATTAATGAGACTAGACTAAACAGTTTCTCTGGATCTGTTCAAAACTAGAGTGGTGCGAAAGAAATTAATATTTTGATAAGCAAAATATTAATTATTAATTTCCATAATTAATATTTATATTAATTATTAATTAATAAGACCATATTCCCTACATATTATTTTTGACGCCCCGCGTGAGCCTCGGAAGAATTTTCTTGATTAAACATTAGAATCACTCAATATCCAAAGTCTTTACAAAATTGCTGTCCACTGAAAGCTGTGCCTTTGTTGTGCTGTTGCTTAGCAATGCGTTTAACCACGTGCGTGTGTGTGTGTGTGTGTGAGAGTTGTGCTTTTGTTTGTTAAGTGTGAAGCGCTGTCGAAATTGCTAATTCAAATCGTACCAGCTGGACTGATATTATTTTGAATTACAATTAGTATTGTACGTACATTTATGGCCAGAGCATTAATCAAGTACTTGTTAAAAGTTGCTTAGAGTCTGTTACAAAGCTTAGAGACTCTGCAAATTGCATGCATGTTAAACACACGAGACAAAGTGTGTAACTTCATATGGGCCCGAGACAAAAGCTAACTACTGTGCTACGCCAGAGTTAAGTTAAAATTGTCTCTTACAAGTTGAAAAAATTGCCGCTACATAATCGAATTTTATGAGAAAACTTGTCTTGCCTAAGGCTTATGAGCCTGGGTGTATTTTGAATGGATTAAAAAAACCCGTGCTGTAGGCCTTCACAGACTAGCTAACTGTGAAAACCCTCCCCTAAAAGCCACGTGGGCTGCCGTGCGTTTTGTCTAAAAACGTGGTTTGAGCCTGCTGTAAATGTGCTTGTGTTTAAAACGTGGCCTTGTACCTGCCTTGTACAAAGCGCTGCTGTGTTTAAACCGCTGGTTTAACAAGTTGTAGACGCGTCCCAAGTCAGTCTCTGACTGGAGCTAAAAACAAACTTTGCCCGGCACCCTCAAAGGGGCGTGCCGGAGACTTCATTTCGAAGCCAGAGACTCACGAGTCTCTATCGCCCCTAGCGGAAAGAAGTGGTAAAACCACTGACTCACGAGTCTTTATCTCCCCTAGCGGAAAGAAGTAGTAAAACCACAGACACAAGTTTCTACTGCCCTAGCGGAAGAGAAGTGCGAAACTTCTAAAAATCTCAGAGGAGCTCTACGTCTCTCTCTGGTGGTCACTCAACGGAATTACACTTTTCCTTAAAACAGTGACTAATTCAAGTTTAGAACTTAACAACTGAATAATTTAAGCTTTCATTGACACTGAAAAGCCTGATTGAATTAACATAAAAAGTGAATTACTCTGCGTTATTAACAACTACTGAACTGCTATTAAGCTGTTTTTGTTTGTTGTTAATGCCTGTGTTTAACAACCTTGAATGCACAATAGGAGTTAACTAACAATTGTGACATTTTTAATGAACATTGCATCTGCTTTTGGAAAATCTTTGATGCTAACCCTGCATTTAATTTGATTGATTAATTTGTCTTGATTAACAATTTAAGACTTGTTTTGTGACTTTCCTATCTACACAGGATTTGTCAAATTGGAATGCTAATGCTAACAGCTTACTAACACTACGACAACCCTGCTGTTACGTCTGAACAGACTTAACCCTGCACGAATTTTGTCATAGCTGTAATTTAAAAGCTGATTACCTGCATGAATTGTTAGATTAAACCCACTGATTCTGCACTGTTAATTTTACAAATTAGCACTGTCAACCCTCATTAACATTCACACCACTAGGCTATTGCTACATAGTCACTGCTTAATACTAGCATAAGGTCATTTCACTCAGAAATAGACTTTATACCAACTTCCACTTCAACAATTCCTTCTTTTATTACTTTCAATCTGACTTATTTGACTTAATACCCTTTTATTTTAATTTAATTGTAATTTTATTTTATTTTAAATAAAATAAAATGTTAACTTTAATTTTTATTCCTTCATTATTTTTTTTTATTATTTACACTTTTACTCAGATTTTCAAAAATCCTTTTACAGTCTGCTTGAGTTTTACGCGCCTTCTTCGTAACACTCTACAAGTAGTAACTCTCTCCTTGCAGTTAAAACGTAATCTAACAATAACTCACTTTCTCAGAGAAACCCCATTTCTCAACAAGTCTGACTCACAGTCTACAGGTTCTGGTAGTCCCATCAAGCTTCTGGATCACTTAGACTAGGCTCTAAATGATTTAACAGAACAGGTGCTACCCCAATATGTTGACGAGATTCAAACCACACCTCCCAACGAGCTAGATTCAGTTCTTAGCTCCTTGATTAGCATTGCGCTAACCTATAAGCCAAAAGACAAGGATCTAACTAAGCTGTTAGGTCAAATGGCTACTGTTATGCGCGCGCAGCAGAAACACGCTGAGGATCTCCTGGCACGCAGCCACGAGAAAATCCAGGTCCAGAAACAGGACCTCGCCCGCTTCCAACGCGATATCAAGACATTGAATCAGGAACTCCAGCTGACCCAAGGAGCCCTGGAGAATTCTGAAAAACCAAGAGTTACAAACTCTTGCACAAACACTCCAAAGACAGAACCTGACTTTGAGGAGTTACACACCAAACTCCAGATAACTGAGGGGACCCTCAGTGACCTAAGGAACGAGCTGAGCGAAACAAGGTCTGCTCGTGACCTAGCAGAACTGCAGCTCAGTGACCATCGCAATGAGCACGACGCTATGCGAGAGGAACTCATCAAAGCAGGCAAAAGTGCACAGCTGTCCGCGAATATGCTGGCACAGGAAGCTCGGCGAGAGAGTCCCTGAGTGCACGGGTAGAGGCCCTCACTCAACAAGGTGACTTAGACCGCCAGCTTATTGAACAACTTCAGGCGTGCTTAACAGAAGCCGCCCAGATACAACCAGGTAACAAAACAGAGTTTAAAAGCACTCCGAACCAAGTGCTGGTTACACCGGCATACCAACCTGTTAAACCAAAGGAAAACTCCCAGGAGGGAGCTACCTCACTAACTAATCTGATTTCTCGACCCCTACCGCCTCGCTTGGACGCAACGGAAAGAGGACCAACCGTGCCGAGCCCGGCCGTCTTTCCGCGAGCTTCCACAGGTAGGCATTCGGATTACTTTGCACTACCAAAAGGTAGGCAATCGGACTTTGTCCCACAACCAGCTTTGAAACAGAGACATCTGGACTACGGTCCCACTAACAGAGACTTTGACAAAATTGCGCGTCATATCACTCGCTTTGAGCCCCATCAAGGAGCATCTTATGACGTGAGTGCTTATCTTCGCGACATTGAATTCTACCTACAAAGAATACCCAATGTTACTGCTGCGGACAAAATCTTTCTGATAAAACTAACATCAAGCAGAGATGTTAGTAGCTTCATCGAACATCAACCTCCTGAGGTCCAAGCTGACTTTGATCTCCTTAGTCAGTCTCTCATGGTGGAATTCTCAGACGTTACGGTAAATGTGGGTCTGACTGCCGCCCTAATGATCAAACAGGCACGGCCAGAGTCCCCACAGCTATACTATCATCGGCCACGCAGCTTATTTCGGTCCACTCAATGAACCAAACATGGAGGAGGATAAAAACTTCAAAGCCCTCTTTGTGCAAAACCTCCATCCAACTACCAGCCATCATCTTGGCGTTTCTGCATGCCCACAAACGCAGACCAGCCACCAACTTCGCGAGCTGGCAATGCGGGCATTCACTAAACAGAGGCTGAGGCAGACTAAACGTCAAAAGCCAGACACTCTTGTCACCGTAGATCGGAGCCTAGCGCTCGAAGGAGCGCCGACCTCCAATCCAAATGGCCCAGGAGCCTCCCGCTTTCCAGACAGGAAAGAGGGACCTCGACCACAAAAGAGAGCCGGGTCCACACCCGACCTGGCCTGAACGTAAGTTCAAAGACCAGGGCCCTCAATGGAGACCTCGGTTCGAAAATAAATTTCAACCAATCCAAACCGTAACCAAAGGGGGTCCTATCAAAACCGCGCGACAGGAGAAACCATTATCGTCTGTCCCAAGACCAACGATCATCAGGTAGCTCACCTGTCAAACGACAAAATCATGCGAGAGACCGAGCCCCTGAAACTGACTGATCGCGATAGCGAGAGTCTGACTACAGAGGAGGCTCGGGCCATAGAACGCATACTCAAACGAATGCGCGAAAAGTCCAAGGACAAGGCTGATCTGTATACGGTGGAGGCCTCTAAGGCCCCGATTCAGACACAGTCACAACCGATCCAAGTCGACTTAACACGCGAAAATACAGAGTCTACTGAAGGGAATGAACATCTCCCAGACCTGTACCTAGGCTCTGACGATCCAGAGCCACTCAATGACATTGTCCAGGACCCTAGCATGGACAACACGGAGGAAGTGATCCAGATCACAAATACCTCAGTCCGTCTAGCGCCGTCCAAGTGAACCCAAACATCGGGCTGTGCCATGACCACGCGCCACGACTATCGAATGTGAAACACCCTTTCACCAATTTCTGGGTCACCTAACTGAAAAGGAGTAGCTCGAAAGCTTTATCTCTCTGTCTTGTTAGAAGACCACTTGACGCACAAAGCACTTCTCGACACAGCCGCTGACATCAGCCTAATTTCAGGCAACCTGTTCAGATCACTCCAGGCTATAGCGAGAAGATCCCACAGGGACTTGAAGTCCCACCCGTGCTCTTTAGAAATAAGGCCTTACTCTGATGATCGGACGATCATCAACAAGGTAGCCTTAGTCCAACTGACCATCGGACCCATGACACTGATACACCCAGTGTACGTGTCCCACCTTGACAATGTCCCACTTCTGATTGGAAAAGACATCCTCAATCGCTTGAACCACTGATCAACTTCAAGCAGCTGAAGATTTGGGCCCAAGTGCGAGAACCACTTCCAATCTTACTGAATGAATCTCAGTGCTATGCGATTGATAGGGAATCACCAATCGGCAGGGTAGCCACCGACATCGCTGGTACAACAACCATGCAACCTCGGTGCGAACCAAACCCCTTTACATTGCGTGACAACTTCCTATGCACGCTGAAGGACCCATTAGCAATGACACCCCAGATTGTCAATGGCATCTCACTGGAAGCAACTCCAGTCGACAATGTCGTGATGGCCTTATGGGCTGACAAATCTGCCATCAGCCAGGAGCTGTTTAACACTCTAACGCAGATAAACCCGTGCCTGACCTTCATAAAGAAGCGCACTAGGTTCCCTGCTAACCCCACACCGACTCATGCGTTAACCGCCATCGGTCTATGCTCTGCCATCGCATTTACGATGGAACAAAAGAGAACTGACCCACACGTTTGCTGTCATCCCTAATCTCTCACATTCAGTGTACATTGGGGCTGACATGCTAGTCAGACTCGGCGCACAAGTCGACACCATTAACAACGTTCTCTGGTCCCTGACTGGAGTACGTAAAGAATCACTTTCACTGACCAAAGGAAACTTGAGATCGGGTCAAACGATCCCCGGACGTGTGTCAGGTAAGTAACGACTGCCATCTCACGATACCGCGCGTAACATCATGGACATACGCCTGAAAGCGTTTCCAGGACAACAAGTTAACTCTTCACTAGCGTTCTTCCAACCGTCGCCTCTGTTCGTTGAGTTAGGCTTGTCTGTCCAGGCAACACCCTGGTCGAGCTCGACTCGATCAACACACGTGCTAGTGCAGAATCCTACTGCCAATAGCATTCTCGTCCCGAAGGCCACACCTTTAGGTTGGCTGATTGACACTAGGTTCCATGACTGTGAACTCAGAATCCCAGTCATAGGACGTATGCCACACTCACTCGCGACTGAACAACAGGAGACCGGAGTTGTCTACACAAAACCTTCCGGAGCAATCGCCATATACCCCTCACTTGTGGTCGATACTGACACTATCTGCAGGGTCGATCTGGCTGATGCTGAGGTAATGGTTGTACAGACAGGCTCCCTGCTCTCCCTCGATACAGACAAAGACCTGAACGATCAGGCAGACCTCATGGCAAAACAAGGGGCTCTAGACAAAGCTCTCTGGCAATTCCAGCCAGAAACCTCGTACGATCGACCCCTTCCCACCCAACCCACCCATTCTGTCTGTCTGGTTACCCGATCTAAGGCAACCGCAACCGGTGCCTCGGCTCTGACCCCTGCAGACCCATCAACTTCTGTTATGGGAATTGTACATCTCCATTAATGTTATACATTATGCTCTCACTCCTGCTCCAGTTCACATGCTTATCCACACACAAGTATGACTTAATGCCTTCAGCCATATCTAAATCAGTTTGCACTACATCTAATCATTGTACAGGGACACTCTGTCCTGTTCACTTAGACACACATCTCTGACTGACACGTCAGCTCAATACACGTCCATCCACGACCCTGGAGCTGGGGGCTGGCACAATGTAAACCTATAAAGCCTCATGTATTGTTTACACCTTTAAGCAAAACCCTCCGTGTACCATTGCTACCGTGTGTTTGCTTCTCTTTGCAAAGATTAAACCTGTCTATTATTGTCAAATCCTATGCCGTCTCCATCGTCTGCTCATTTAATCTGTAACCAAAAATTCTCTTAACATTTATAACATTAATGGAGATGTACAATTCCCATAACATTCCCCCCTGTTTATGCCAGACATGGCATAAATCAAAATCCCACCTTGATGTGAATTGTACGGCCAGAAGCGAAAACCCGGCGGCAGCTGACCTAGCCTAAGTACATTTGAACCATTTGATAAATGACCTATTGCCGGGAAAAAGACCTTCTGGCGCCCCTTCTGCCAAAGGCGGCTAGTCACAAACAAGGCCTAAACTATAAAATATGGGTAACTGAACAGAAGAAAAGATCACAACAATTCAGAACAGAAAAATCACAAGGGATTACTTTCCTGATCATTTAAACTCAACAATATGTGTATCAATCAAAAACATGTCATCACTCCAAAAGAATGAAGAAAAAGGTGCCGGATTAAGCTGGTCATCCCATCGGACTTAATATCTCCGGCCTGTCCCTGCCTGTCCATTACTGTCCCTGTAACGAGAAGAAACATAAACTGGAGTGAGACATATGCACATTCTTAATGATTAAAATCAATTCTCTTAAGCATCATAACTTCAATGAACCATACGGCCCTTAGGACTGTAGTATGATCCGTCCTGGAGCTGTTGTCCCGTTGGTGAACATGCAAACGTTAACGTCCCTCAGATATCAAAGTGTTCATCTGAAGTCAAAGCCTCGACCATAGTCGTTGGGCAGGTGCATGTCCAGGAATGTTGACCCAGCAATGGCCACATCCATCAATCTCACCAACAAGCTCCGGATACATGGAAATCAACACAAACAAAAGTTTTAAGACATGGAAGTGCCACACAAGTACATCTCAACGCAGATTTAAAATCCCAGTCATTTTCCCAAATATTTTATAACTATTTTTAGAACCAGGTCAAAATCAATTACTATATTCCAGAATACTCTGTCCATTCATCTGAAGAGTATGAAGCTCTTTCTTAAAAGCTTTAGTTGTGCTGTTAACTAGACCGTGTTACTTTGGATGAAATCCTGTAGATCTCACCTTTTCAGCTCAAAGCAGCTCAGTGCTATTTGTTCTGTCCAGTCCTTGGACCAGTTTTAACTCATCTCCAGCTTTAATTCACAGTTACAGCATTTCTCGTGCAATTCATAAACCTTTGTTGGTTATAATCTAATTAAATTTAATCCACATTTGCATAAATTGTCTCAAATGTAAAATTCTAATTTCGATGCTAATTGAATTTTAGCCTTATATTCATTAAGGACACCTTGAAGGAGACCTCTGTTGTTGAAGCATATGGGGCTCTCAAATAAACCTGAAGGAACTGTTGTTTAGTTCCTAAGGTGTGAGGTTTTACTCACGATGTTCTCCGTCACATTGTATGTGAACAAATAAACCGAGGATCCTTTAAGGACACATGTTTCCGGTCAGCAGGCAACGCTGATCTAATGGTTTTACTTCCACAAAACCTCCAGACTTCTGCTTTGCACTGCACCTGTCCCTGATCTCTCAGTTTGTCAGGTTCAGAGTGATGTTACAGGACGTCCTGTCACTGGCCCTGCTCACAGGTGTACTCCCAGGTGTAAACCAAGATGATTATAAGTTTAAAGAACCATGTTAATATTAGCTCTTACTGGTGGCTATATTAATTGTCAAATCTTCTTTTCTGAACTGGTACTTGTTGTGGTTGGCTTCCATCCAAATAAAGAACAAACAAATAAATCAAAAGTTCTCAGACATTTTTAGACCCATAGAAAGTGCCTCCAGGCTTTCACAAACGAAACCATGTAAGCTCTTAAAAATGAAAACAATAAAAATTAAACAACAGATAAACCCTGTTTCCACAGATATGGTCTGCTGGAAATCTAATTTAATCTGAAAGTTTGACTCAATCAGAACAAACAGTGCCTCTTCAAAACAGTCATGTCAACCTTTCTTTATTTTTGATTTAAACTTATCTTTTACTGTATTAAACACTGTTGTTATATTAGGTTAACCACGCATCACCTCTTCACTTTAATACAGTTAGTTTAAATCTTCTCCTTCTCTTTTTTTTTTTTTTTGAGCCTTGGGAAAACCATGGCTCAAAACAAAAATAAATAAAAATAACCTAAAATCATAAATGAAAGGCCAGTGCCATTGATCATTTTAAAATGTTAGTCCAGCAATTATAATTTCTAATTGTTCTTTATGTTTTCCAAATAGCATCACTGTTGTGGCTGTTATATTTAAAACATTATTTAGTTCAGTTTTATTTTTAGCTACCATTTAGTTTTAGTTACCATTAGTTGTAGGTCTTTACCTGTAACTATCATCATTAATTATAGTAAAATTTTATTCAGCTGATGCAAACATAAATAATTTAAAATAGATCAGAACTAGTTTCTCATGATCTGTTGTCACAAACTTTTAGCCAAAGACTTTAAATTCACAATCTAATTAGAAAATCCTCAGAATATTGTTCACTCACTTCAAATTAATTCCTTTAGAAATAAAATCCTTTAAAAGAACTCTTGGGTCAGACCCCTCCCTCTGGAGTTAACCTTGTAATCAGGCAGCCTCTCTCAGCTGCTCAAACACACCACAAAGCCTCTGTTCACACTGCTTTCCTCCAAAACTCCATCACCATTGTGTCGTTTAAAAGAAAAGACCGTTCATTAAATCAACAAAGCTCTGTATAAATTTTTCTGTATTTACTTTTATAATAAACAATTTCTTTAAGGTTTTGTTCAGTATAGATTTGTTCCATACTGTCTCTATAAAACTCAGTTTTAACACCAGGAGTTCAATAAATACAGTAAACCATTTTGGGGTGTTTTTTTTTTCATCTTTTCCATATTAATTTTAACTGCAGCATATTTAAAACGTTTATTCATTCTTAATTTCATATTTTCACTAATTTTGTGTCAGACTCTACATAAAGAGTTCCCTTTACTCAATGTTAAACAGAAACTTAACCCATTAAGTGTAAAATAAAATCAACTTCTCTCTTTATTTATTCAGATACCCGACATTTTACTCAGTTATAGTCAATAATGTTAATTTAAAACAATGCTAAAATTTAATATTTTATTTTTAGGTAAGGTTTTACTGTGTTCTCCATAAACACCTCTTCAGTTCAACCAAAATAATATTCAATCCCATTCAAAAGGACAGACTATTGTGTTAGTCTCTAATTCACACATTCAGCAATAATCCAAACGTTCCAACATTTAAATCAGATTCATCAAAAAAACTTTTACAAATCACTTCAAGCAATGATTAAAACAGTGAGCACTTTGTCTTATGCTCTTAAACTTTAACCATTTTTACAGTTTAACACTTTAACTTAAACTTTCAAATAAACCACCTCCAATCCTGCAAGATTGTTTAGATAGTTTTAACTTAGATAAGTTTTCAATTCCCAGATTACAAATTTACCTTGCAGTTTAAAACTTTACTGTAAATATGCCACTTATTTACATTGCATTTTAAACTTTGTTAAAAGATGCCACTTCTCTGCATTGTAGTTCAAACTTTATTATAAAGATGCCACTTCTCTACATTGTAGTTTAAACTTTATTGTAAATATGACCTCGTCAGCATCTATTTTTGTGTCAGGTCTTAAACCTTTATTAGAAAGTTCCATTTCAAAATCATTGGCCAGTATTTATTTTGTCTTCATTTCAGTTTCTCTAATTATTTGATCAATATTTTTCTCAAACAATTTTTAATCTCATTCATTTTGTCATTTATTTTACCAAAACATTTTTATAAAATCAAGATTTAAATGTGGACTATATTTGTATCATAAACCTTTCTTTATCCTATCAGTTCAGTCTGTTTCTGTCACTGACATTTTTACTTCAGCAATTTTCAAAATTAGACGTTTGTTAACTGTAAAGGCTCCAACACTTTCTGTGGAGCTAAACTTCATTGAAAAAACATTTCTTGCTCCGGACCTGAGCAAAAGAAGTGAGGATGCTTTGAAGCCCCGCTACTTTGGCCCAGAACGTTATCTTGTGTTAAAACATTCCTCGTGAATCCAAACATTGGTTGTTTTGTATCCACTTTCTCAACACCTTGTCAGAACCAAACCAACAAATACATAATTGTTTATTTCCTTTCTTCTGGAATAAATTATTTTATATGTGAGCTGATGGCCCAATATCTATCATTTATATTATCTTTATAACTTCATCTTGAAGACACATTTTTAAATTCTTCTGATTACACAGTGATCATTTACATTCATGTTATACAGTGTTTTTGAACCACACTGATATTAAGGACCTCTATTAGTTTAAGTACTAATAGACTCATATAATTGGTCTCCAACTTTTAAAAAAATACTTTTCTAGCTCAAGGAATGAGCAAAGAAAAGGGAGGGTGATAAGACACCTCTGTTATCTTGTGTTACTGTGGAACACTGGTCTTTAACTCTATTCACTGTCTACAGTGTTTTTATTACAAAGTGGTCATTTTCATTCTATCCCCAATAACTATGTCTCAGTTTTTCTTAGTTCTTTCATACTAATATTTGTCCTAATAGATGTACAGTAAGATTTCAATTGTTTTGCAAAATACTTCAATACTTTTATTTTGGATCCAAGGTTTTGGATCTTTTAACCTTTTCACTTCCGTGTTCTGTCTTTGTGTGTGTTTTAATTGGCACTATGTGTGTGTACATGACTTAACTCCTGATCTCATGTCAGTCTTACTCCTGCTGTGGCCTGGGTCTGTTCTTTGTCCCTCTGCAGACATGTCGTCCTCTCTGTCTCCTCCACCCCACCACGTCCACCTCTCACGGCCTCGCCCGCTCCGTGACCAGAGGAATTTGTGCGTTTTCCTCGGAGAAATACAACATAATCAGTATTCATTTCAGGCTTCACGTCTTTGAGAAAAGCCTATTTCTTTCTTTTGTCAAATTTAGTGCATATTACATAAAATTTTGAAAATGTGTTTTTCTGTATCTTACCGCTTTTGTCTCTGATCCGCTGGGCACTGGGCAGCGTCTTGTAGGCCTTTGGTCGGAGCGGGTGGATTTGGCAGAGAGAGAGGCAGGAGTGTGGCGGGGTGGACAGTTGTGGAACGGCCCTGTTCAGTGGCCGACCTTGAGAGACGGCATGCTGCTTGAGAAAGGCAGACCCAGAGGCTCACAGGAGGAAACATTTGAGAAAAAATATATATTTTGTCAGTTTCATCAGGTTCTTTATGCACTTTTCATATTTTATTCACAGTTTTGGACTTACTTTGTCAATTCTTTAATCTCATCTCTGCTGTGTCGCACAAAAGTAATACATATCTGTTCTTTAACAGACTATTTATAAACTTTTCTCATAATTCCAAAGCACATCCAACTTCAGTAGATGTGTCTGTTCCGTGTTTGTGTCTGTGTGTTTTTATGTGTGTGTCTGTACTTCTGTGTCTATGTGTCTGTGTGTGTTTATGTTCCTGACCTGTTCAAGGGTTAGTCAAAGGTCCTTCTCTCATCTGGACCCAGTGTCGCCCTGTAGTGTTGGCCTGTCCGGCTTCGCCAGTGCCCTCGCCTGTGACTCCCCTGTCCTCCTCCCTCTGGTCTCCATGGTAACATTTTTCCTCGGAAAAATACATTTCATTCATATTAAGCTCAGGTTCAGCACAATTTTTAAGTTAAATTTACCAATTCATCTTTGGTCTCTCTCAATAGATCCAGTTTAAAATAAACATTTGTCTGAATTTGTTTATCTCACCGCGTGTGTTGCTGCTGTTTGTCTGCAGCGTCTCTCATCCAAAGGGAGCAGGGGTGTGGGGAGGGCATAGGAAATTTTGGGGAGCACTGGTGTCCAGCGGAGAGGCCAAGACCTAGAAATCTCACAGGGCACATTTATAAAAATACAAATGATTAGTGTCTTGAAGTACCTGTGTGCACTTCACTAGAAAAATATCTTCCATAAGCTATTTTTAAGCTATTTTTCCTCCGATGGATCAAATTCTCACAGTCACTATGTTGCATCAACTTATCACAAGTTAAGGCTTTCTCACATTCAGGCTGACTAATGTTCGATCTCATTATTCAGACTGAATCAACTTCTTCCAATAAAATCAATCAAAATTTACTTAAAGTCACTCAATACACATTCGCATCCCAGTCACACTCTCACTCTCACTCTATTTTAACAATTTCTCCATATGTTTGGTTAACCAGACGTCATCAAATAATTTTTAGCAAAACAGACTTTGTCAAAAAGTCTCTTCAACTTTTAGTCCTTCACTGCTTCACAGTGAACAATTCACTTCTCTAATCTCACCATTAACCTTAGGATTTGGCAGGGTCTCGACTAAGAGTCCGCTCGAGCTCTACGTGGGCGTCCAACGCACCATTAAAACCATTAAAACCAACACTCGTAGTTAAAGGCCAGACTGTTTGAGTGTGGAGTATTATAATGTATGTTTATTAAACTAAAGCAATATCTGCAAATATTACCACAGATTAATATCAAAACATTCCGTTTAAATCTCACCATACACCTCTAAAGGCAGGGTCTCGACAAAAACACATACTAATTCCTCGTCTCTCAGACGGTACCTCAGTTTTTAGTGTTCTTCTACAGTAATAGTAATAACATGGAAATACCCGCCACGGTAGATGTCATGCAATCACCAAAAAGTTTAAGCAGAAGCAACCCAAAAACCTACTTCCGGATTTCTCTGTTTTCAAATAAAAAAATTAACAGCTGTTTTACCTGACTTTAGTCGAATGGTCCAGTCTTTCCTCAGCCAGACTTCTGTCTCTCATCATCTCTCTGCTTTTTTCCTCTTTTTATTATTATTTTTTTGTTCAGATATCGTCACTGCGCGCTCTCACAGAGAGTGAAGGTCTGGCCTGTAATGCTCAAACAGCGCATCTTAGGACTTATAAAGAAATGCTTTTTTGTGCATTTCTTCCGTGCACGTCAGTTTCACTTTCTACACGAGAAACAGCAGATGTTGATATCCCGGACGAGCCCCCAAAATGTTAAGAGAATTTTTGGTTACAGATTAAATGAGCAGACGATGGAGACGGCATAGGATTTGACAATAATAGACAGGTTTAATCTTTGCAAAGAGAAGCAAACACACGGTAGCAATGGTACACGGAGGGTTTTGCTTAAAGGTGTAAACAATACATGAGGCTTTATAGGTTTACATTGTGCCAGCCCCCAGCTCCAGGGTCGTGGATGGACGTGTATTGAGCTGACGTGTCAGTCAGAGATGTGTGTCTAAGTGAACAGGACAGAGTGTCCCTGTACAATGATTAGATGTAGTGCAAACTGATTTAGATATGGCTGAAGGCATTAAGTCATACTTGTGTGTGGATAAGCATGTGAACTGGAGCAGGAGTGAGAGCATAATGTATAACATTAATGGAGATGTACAATTCCCATAACAACTTCCTTTCTTTCTTTCACTGGTTCCGGCCTCGTTGCCCTTCAAGCAGCGGACTCGGCAATCCACAAACTTATGCTTTACCTTTCAGACCCGATGTCTAACCCCATCGTAGACACTGACTTTTCCTCCGACGCATATCTTACAAAGCTATGGGCGGTGCGCGCTCAACTCCACCTGCGTCATGGCTTGCTTGTCTACGTCTCTGACACCCTCACTTCACCTGCGTTCGTAGTGCCTCAGAGCCTAAGGGGGTCATGCTAACGCACGCACATGACGCTCCTTTAGCAGGCCACAGAGGTGTCGCGCAACACATCAGGCACTTCAACAAGTGGCATACTGGCCACACATGCAAATGGCCGTGGCAGAATACATCAAAGGCTGCCTAGTATGCTGCCAATCTCAACCGACAAGACCACTCCATCGTGCACCCTTACAAAGAAGGGGCATTTCTTTTCTGTGGTCTGACCTCCAAATCGATTGGATGGGACCCTGACTAAATCAACAAGGGGCAACAAATACATCCTAATGGTCACCTGTGCCTTCACTAAATGGGTGAAAGGACTTCCAGCCCCAAACGACACGGCACAGACCACAGCCTTTCTACTCATGAACCACGTGTTCTCCAGATTCGCTTACCCTGTAAGGTCGATTCTGACCGTGGGACTCACTTCACCGCCGAGGTGATGGGACAACTGTGGCAAACCATGGGCAAAATTCCACGTCAGCCACCACCCCCAGTCCTCAGGCCAAGTAGAAAGAGCAAACCGAACGGTGATCGACATCCTAAAGAAATATGTTGCATCTAATCACCGAGACTGGGACGTCAAACTGCACTTGGTCCTGATGGCTATCAGAGCCACGCCACACACGGCGACCGGAGTCTCCCGCTTGAGCTCATGACCGGTAGGCAGATGATGCTTCCCCTACACTTACTGTATCAGCCAGAGAGGCTAACATCGCTACTGCCTATACCTCACACCAGTACATGGCTGATCTCCAGGCACACCTGAGAATCACCTTCGCCTTTGCCCAGGAAAAACTAGGCAAAGGGCAGAAGGACGTAAGGTCTATTATGACCAAAAGTCATCTAGGGACGAACTACAGGTGGGAGACAAAGTGTGGTACTACATGTTCAGCCAACTCACTGGACAAACAAGAGGTGGTACCAACCGACTAACGCTGAAATTCCTCCCGCGTTGGGCGGACCGCATACACCATTGTCAACAAACTATCCCCGGTGGTGTATCAGATAAAGATCACCAAAGGGAGAAAGGAACCCACTCTCAAGTGGATACACTGCAACCAGATAAAGTTGCACAAAACCCCATGGGATCTACAGGGGGACGTTCACGCTCCCAAGTAGTCTTAAACGGATCCCTTAGCTCGCAGTAACCACTAACAACTAACCTCTAACCTCTAACTCTGATTTCCTAACTCTTTTCACCTTTCAGTGGTAACTGTGAGTAATTCAATAACTGTAACTGATAACTCTGGTTTTCCCTGTCAATGAATCAATTCTCGTTGCAACCGCCGCTGTGTGTACCTTGCGTAACCTCGGGTGCTCACAAGCGAATACCGCTAACATTTCCACTGTAATAGACAAGTCTCGGAGTAACAGCAGCAACTCCAAACGTTTAAAAAAAACGTCGAAAGACACTGTGTCAGTGGTAAACACTCACAGTGAGACTCTAAAACCAACCAAACCAAACTGTAGACCATACACACACTCAAATGGTCGCCTTGCTGATAAATGACACGCTCATAGACATCAGCTCCTCAGTGGACAGCCGAGCAATGAGAAGAATTCTTTGAAGGATCACGCATAACCATTATGTCCCTTACATAATCACTATGTATATCCTTGTCCCTAAATGCATGCAAAGTCCCTCCAAGTTATGATCCTCCTAACATATTTTCTTTTATTATAAACACCTCCTAAACTTTAAACAAACTAAATGAGACAGCTCTCTCATTTCTTTATTTCACAATAAGTCCTTCTTTAAGTGATAAACTTAATCTATCTCCATTAGCAACGGATATAATACAAACCAAGTAAAGCCCCTTTACACTTGTATACTTTTCCTTAATCACGTTTGCATCATTACACCTGTTATGACGCCAAACTATGTGTTTAACGTGTGGCTTACTCCTGGTCTGCAAGGATGTCGACACGGAAACTTGTGAAACCAGCTTCGTGTCGAAAGGGGGGACTGTAGCAGATCAGCCTCCAGAACGCCACACGGATTATAACATTTGTTTAATCACTTACAGACCTCCAAACTGTTTCACTAAGGGTCTTCAAGATTAACAACTGTTGTTTCACCATCGGCCTCCAGAGACAGGCCGTGGATGTAAATCTTGAGAAGAAGACATGCTAACCCGTTTTCTTTCAGATAAAAGGACACCAACGTGTTTTGCCAAGGACAGGAAACTTATTAATGACTTTGTTTTGCTTTTATAAGAATTGGAACTTCGTTCTACCCAGCACCGTGTCAAAGGTGACACATGGAACATCACAGACTGCTAGGCGCCATGTCCAAAAGCCGTAAATCCTGTAGATAAGGTGTCCATCCAGCTTTCTCGAGAACACTTTATTCTAATCCTGATTGACAGTTGAAAATGTCTTTGATCATAGTCGTTCGGGCATGGTCAAACACTACCCCCTTTTGGTTTAACTGGACAAATGACTCTGCACTCAAGAAGGACATTTGGTGTTATTTCATTAAAGGACATTTTGTTATTTTATTACTTAGATAGATTGTGAATGTACTAACAATTATACTGTTTGTTTCCAGGATGCAGAGTTTTACAAGTCAACTAATTCCTTCCATTCCTACAGAGTTACGTTTTATGTTAATAAAATGTAATGAATATATGTTTTTATAATAAGTCTGACAAATGTTTCTTTGCATAATCCTGCAAGTACGAATGTGTTTGTGTGTTTTACGAAAACCAAGGAAAATAGGGTGAAACAAAAGGAATGTTTAAGACTTAGTTTAAACATTTAAACTCCCCAAAGCAATGCCTTCCTCCGTAAGACACACCCTGTCAAAAAGTGTTAAAAGTGACCGCTGGTCAAAAACACGCTCTCTCTGCACTACTCTCCGTCTCCTCTTCACTTCGCACTGGACCTCTTGTCCGTTCAGGGCCGTAGGCCTCGAACCTCTCACAAGCTCCGGACCTCGTGTAGAGTAAATTTTCTTTGTACTTTAAAGCCTGCAAGTTTAGCTTGCCGCGATAAAGTTTCCTTCACAAAGCTGTTCAAAGTAGCTTACTTCCTGCCAGCCTGCCAACAAAAGGAAGTTGCCTCGCTTTTATTTTTGAAGATTTCCTGCCTGCTAAAGAGTTAGCTTGACTAAAATCTAACTTTCTCGAGCAAGTTTAAGCCAGCAACACAGCCGCTAAACCTTCTCCAGTGGACTTCGCAATAACTTTGAAAGACTCAATTTTACTCGGTGTACGACGCTGATGCTAAAAGGCTTGGCTAGTTGTGACAGTAACGACGCTTTTGAATCTCCGGGCCCACGGCAGCCCCTCTGGAGAGTGGAAATAACAGGCCATCCTGAGGCGACAAACGTCATCGGTTGCGACAGGGTTCGGACAACCTCTAGACCTCTCGTCGCTAAGATCTGAGACCAATCACGACCCCAGGGTGAGTCTAAACGTTAGTTACACAAGTTTGGCATCTAACTGTCTAAACATAACAGCCTTGGCCTCAGAAACCGTCATCGAACCCCTTTAAACGCTCCGTAACAGCCCCTCATCTAATAATAGAGTTAATAATCAATAGGCCTACTTTCTTTTGTTTCACAAAATCCTCTGAAAGTAAAGTGTTTTATCGTTCTTTGATTTACCCATTCATGTGTCAATAATTATCCCTTTGTGTCATTTCCCTGTCATTATTCACTGTTTAAATTTTTATAATCTTTAATAAAACCCCATAAAGACATTTACTGTTTCAATGTTTAATTCATTAATTTTCAAAACGAGAAGAATTTACTTCCTTTAGATTAATGAGACTAGACTAAACAGTTTCTCTGGATCTGTTCAAAACTAGAGTGGTGCCCGAAAGAAATTAATATTTTGATAAGCAAAATATTAATTATTAATTTTCATAATTAATATTCATATTAATTATTAATTAATGAGACCATATTCCCTACAGTCTACAGTCTGTTCTTCTGCACATCTACAGTCTGTTCTAACTGCACATCCACAGTCTGTTCTAATGTAAGTCTACAATCTGTACTACTGCTCATCTATACTCTGTTCTACTGCACGTCTACAGTCTGTTCTTATAAACGTCTACAGTCTGTTATACTACACATCTACAATCTCTACTACTGCACTTCTAAAGTCTGTTCTAATGCACATCTACAGTCTGTTCTAATGCTCGTCCACAGTCTGTACTACTGCATCTCTAGAGTCTATTCTTCTGCACATTGTCAGTCTCTTCTACTGGGCGTTTACAGTCTGTTCTAATGCTTGTCTACAGTCTTTACACGAGCATTAGAACAGACTGTATATGAGTATTAGAAAAGACTGTAAACGTCCAGTAGAACAGACTGACAATGTGCAGAAGAATAGACTGTAGAGATGCACTAGTACAGACTGTAAACGTGCATTAGAACAGACTGTATATGAGTATTAGAAAACACTCTAGACATGCTTTAGAACAGACTGTAGAGGTGCAGTAGTTCAGACTATAGACTAGCATTAGAACAGACTATATATGAGTATTAGAAAATACTCTAGACATGCTTTAGAACAGACTGTAGAGGTGCAGTTGTTCAGACTATAGACGAGCATTAGAACAGACTGTAGATGTGCAGTAGAAGAGACTGTAGAGCTGCAGTATTATAGACTGTCGACAATTATTAGAAAGGACTGTAGAAGTGCAGTAGAACGGACTGTAGACAATTATTAGAACAGACTGTAGACTTGCAGTAGAACAGACTGATAATGCTGCAGAAGAATAGACTTTAAAGGTGCATTACTACAGACTGTACACGAGAAATAGAACAGACTGTATATGAGTATTAGAATAGACTGTAGAAATAATTTTAGAACAGACTGTAGAGGTGCAGTAGTACAGACTCTAGACAAGTAGTAGTTCAGACTGTCGACTTGCATTAGAACAGACTGTAGATGTGCATTAGAACAGACTGTAGATGTACAATAGAACAGACTGTAGAGGTGCAGTTCAACAGACTGTAGACGTGCAGTTGAACAGTCTTCAGAGCAGCAGTAGTACAGACTCTAGATTGGCTGTAGAACATACTGTAGACGATCATTAGAATAGACTGTAAACGTCTAGTAGAACAGACTGTCAATGTGCAGAATAATAGATTCTAGAGGTGCAGTAGTACAGACTGTAGATGAGCATTAGATCAGACTGTATATGAGTATTAGAAAACACTGCAGACATGCTTTAGAACAGACTGTAGAGGTCTAGTTGTACAAACTGTAGACGAGCATTAGAACAGACTGTAGAGGAACAGTAGAACAAACTGTAGAGGTCGAGTAGTAAAGACTGTTATTGGGTAATAGAACAGACGATATTCGAGCAATAGAACAGACTATAGATGTGCAGTAGTATAGACTGTAAGAAGCAGTAGTACAGAATGTAGACAATTATTAGAACAGACAGAAGACGTGCAGTAGAAAAGACTGTAGACGAGCATTAGAACAGACTGTGAATGTCCAGTAGAACAGACTGACCATGTGCAGAAGAATAGACTGTAGTGGTGCAGTAGTACAGACTGTAGACGAGCATTAGAACAGACTGTATATGAGTATTAGAAAACACTGTAGACATGCTTTACATCAGACTGTAGAGGTGCAGTAGTTGACTGTAGATGAGCATTAGAACAGACTGTATATGAGTATTAGAAAACACTAATAGAAATGCTTTACAACAGACTGTAGAGGTGCAGTAGAACAGACTGTAGACGTGCAGTAGAACAGACTGTAGTTGAGCAGTAGTACATACTGTATACTTGCATAGGAACAGACTGTATATGTGCATTAGAACAGACTGTAGATGTGCAGTAAAACAGACTGTAGACTTGCAATAGAGCAGACTGAAGACGTGCAGTAGAACAGACTTAAGATGCGCTGTAGAACAGACTGTAAACATGCAGTAGAACAGACTGTAGACATGCATTAGAACAGACTGTAGATGTGCATTAGAACAGACTGTAGATGTGCAGTAAAACAGACCGTAGTTATGCAGTAGAAAAGACTGCATTAGAGCAATAGTACAGACGGTAAACTGGCATTTGAACAGACTGTAGAGGTGCAGTTGTACAGACTGTAGATGTGCAGTAAAACAAACTGTAGATGAGCAGTAGTACAGACTGTAGACTTGCATTAGAACAGACTGTAGATGTCAAGTTCTGTGTGTTTTTAACTGGCTACAGCTCTGCCCAAACTTGAAAACTGCTTTATCTCTGATGAATGCAAAGGACAACTCAAAACTGTTCTTTCTTTTTCTTTTTTTCCTAAAGATGATCGGGTGGAACAGAATAGGTTGATAACCTTTAAAATATACAAACCAAAGCAGAAATTAGTTGCAAATAAATCACAAATAACTCAATACCACTTCCTCAAATAGTAAATGTCAAACCAAACAGTCATTTTAATTAACCTATGGTCTCTAATTAAACTTATATAATTTAAACAATACACATGCTTAGAGTAATGTTCACATAAAGTATTCACTATTTGATTTAAATTGGACATTACAACCAAGCAAACAAAATCATATAAAAGTCTTAACTCAACACAAACAAACACACAGTCCACTTTTGTCCTACCAGTTGTGTCCTTGGATAATCAGGAGCTGTGGTCAAAGTTTCTTTTTCCTCAGGAACAAGTGAGATGGCCAACTGAGCTTTTACCAAACATTTCAACTGCCATGCACTCTGTGTGTGCGCTGGTAATTATGGTCCCAAGAGCACTTCCTGGAAGTTGGTTCCATAACCTTTTGATGCGTGGTTGCCCCTGCAGTTTGGGAGTGCTCTTAGTAATTTGAGTAAAAATAGGCTGAGTGCTCAGGACAACTTGTACCTTGAATTGACATAACAGTAGATGTGCAGTAAAACAGACTGTAAACGTGCAGTAGAACAGACTGCAGTAGAGCAGAGGTACAGACTGTAAACTGGCATTAGAACAGACTGTTGAGATGCAGTTGAACAGACAGTAGACGTGCAGTTGAACAGACTGTAGATGTGCATTGGAACAGACTAAAGACGTACAATAGAACAGACTGTAGACGAGCAGTAGAACACACTAAAGACCTGCATTAGAACAGACGGTGGACGAGCATTAGAACAGACTGTAAAGTCCAGTAGAACAGACTAACAATTAGAACAGATTGTAGATGTGCAGAAAAACAGACTGTAGACGTGCAGTAAAATAAACTGCAGTAGAGCAGTAGTAAAGACTGTAAACTGGCATTAGAACAGACTGTAGACATGCAGTAGAACAGACTGTAGATGTGCAGTAGAACAAACTGTTGAGGTGCAGTAATACAGACTGCAAACGAGCATTATACAGACTGTAGAAGTGCAGTAGTACAGACTGTAGATGTGCAGTAGAACAGAATGTAGACGTTTATTAGAACAGACTGTATACTTGCAGTCGGACAGACTGTAGATGTGCTTTAGAAAAGACTGTAGACATTTATTAAAAATAGACTATAGTCGTGCAGTAGAACAGACTGTAGACGTGCAATAGAACAGACTGTAGAGGTGCAGTTGAACAGACTGTAGATGTGCATTAGAACAGACTGTAGATGTGCATTAGAAGAGACTGTAGAAAATTATTAAAATAGACAATAGTTGTGCAGTAGAACAGACTGTAGACAAGCATTAGAAATTACTGTAAACGTCCAGTAGAACAGACAATGTGCAGAAGAATAGACTCTAGAGGTGCATTACTACAGACTGTAGATGAGCATTAGAACATACTCTATATGAGTATTAGAAAACACTGTAGAAATGCTTTAGAACAGACTGTAGAGATGCAGTTGTATAGATTGTAGACAAGCATTAAAACAGACTGTAGAAGTGCAGTACTTCAGACTGTAGATGTGCAGTAGAAAAGACTATTGAGGTGCAGTAGTACAGAATGTCGACATTTATTATTGCCCTTCTACTGTCTCTTCTAATGCTCTCTACTGTCTGTATTACTGCACCTCTACAGTCTGTACTAAAGCACATCTACAGTCTGTTCTAATGCTCGTCCACAGTCTATTCTTATGCAGGTCTTTAGTCTTTACTACTGCACATCTACAGTCTGTTCTAATGGACGCCTACATTCTGTTCTAATGCTCATCTACAGTCTGTTCTATTGTACGTCTACAGTCTTTTCTACTGCACATCAACAGTCTGTTCTAATGCTCATCTACAGTCTGTACAACTGCACCTCTACAGTCTGTTCTACTGCATGTCTACAGTCTGATCTAATGCCATTTTACAGTCTGTACTATTGCTCTACTGCATTCTATTCTACTGCATGTCTACAGTCATTTTTACTGCACATCTACAATCGGTTCTAATTGTCAGTCTGTTATACAATCTACAGTCTGTACTAATTCTGTTCTGAAGTCTGTTTAACTGCACGTCTACAGTCTGTTCAACTGCACCTCTACAGTCTGTACTACTGCACTTCTACAGTCTGTTCTAATGCTTGTCTACAGTCTGTATTACTGCACCTCTACAGTCTTTTATAAATGCATGTCTACAGTGTTTTCTAAAACTCATATACAGTCTGTTCATTTGCTCATCTACAGTCTGTAATACTGCAGCTCTAGAGTCTATTCTTTTGCACATTGTCAGTTTGTTCTACGGACGTTTACAGTCATTTCTATTGCTCGTTTACAGTCTGTTCTAAGGTAATTCTAGAGTCTGTACTACTGCTGCTCTGATTTCTGTTCACCTGCACGTCTACAGTCTGTTTTACTGCATATCTACAATCTGTTCTAATTGTCAGTCTGTTCTACTGACGTTTACAGCCTGTTCTAAAGCTCATCTACAGTCTGTTCTAAAGCCAATCTAGAGTCTGTACAACTGCTGCTCTGACATCAGTTCAAATGCACATCTATAGTCTGTTCAACTGCACATCTACAGTCTGTTCTAATGCACATCTACAGTCTATTCTAATGCAAGTCTACAGTCTGTACTACTGCTCATCTACAGTCTGTTCTATTGCACGTCTACAGTCTGTTCTGAGAAACGTCTACAGTCTGTTCTACTACACATCTACAGTCTGTACAACTGCTCTACTGCAGTCTATTCTACTGCACTTCTACAGTCTGTTCTACTGCACGACTATAGTCTGTATTAATAAATGTCTACAGTCTTTTCTAATGCACATCTACAGTGTGTGCTTGTGGAAGTCTACAGTCTGTTCTAATAATTGTCTAGATTCTGTTCTACTGCATGCCTACAGTCTCTTCTAATAATAGTCAACATTCTGTACCACAGCACCTCTACAGTCTCTTCTACCGCACATCTACAGTTTGTTCTAGTGGTTGTCTACAGTCTGTACTACTTCACCTCTACAGTCTGTTGTAAAGCATGTCTACAGTCTTTTCTAATACTAATGTACAGTCTGTTCTAATGCTCGTGTAAAGTTTTAACAACTGCACCTCTACAGTCTATTATTCTGCACATCGTCAGTCTTTTCTAATGCACATCTACAGTCTGTTCTAATGGACGTATACAGTCTGTTCTAACGCGCGTCTACAGTCTGTTCTATTGTACGCCTACAGTCTCTTATAATGCTACTTTACAGTCTGTACCTCTGCTCTACCGCATTTTGTTCTACTGCACGCCTATAGTCTTTTTATAAACGTCTATAGTCTATTCTACTGCATTTCTACAGTCATTACTACTGTACTTCTAAAGTCTATTCTAATGCTCATCAACAGTCTGTTCTAATGCAAGTCTACAGTCTGTGCTACTGCTCATCTACAGTCTGTACTACTGCACTTCTAAAATCTGTTCTAATGCTCATCTGCAGTCTGTATTACTGCACCTCTACAATCTGTTCTAAAGCATGTCTACAGTATTTTCTAATACTCATATACAGTCTGTTCTAATGCTCGTCTACAGTCTGTACTACTGCACATCTACAGACTCAACTACTGCACTTCTAAAGTCTGTTTCTAATGCACATCTACAGTCTGTTCTAATGCAAGTCTACAGTCTGTACTACTGCTCATTTACGGTCTGTTCTACTGCAGGTCTACAGTCTGTTGTAATAAACGTCTACAGTCTGTTCTACTGCACATCTATAGTCTGTACTACTGCACTTCTACAGTCTGTTCTAATGTACATCTACAGTCTGTTTTACTGCTCATATACAGTCTGTTCTACTGCACGTCTACAGTCTGTTCTAAAGCCAGTCTAGAGTTTGTTCTACTGCTGCTCTGAAGTCTGTTTAACTGCATGTCTGTAGTCTGTTAAACTGCACCTCTACGTCTGTTCTATTGTATGTCTACATTCTGTTTTAATGCACATCTACAGTCTGTTCTAATGCAAGTCTACAGTCTGTACTACTGCTCGTGTACAGTCTGTACTACTGCACCTCTACAGTCTGTTCTAAAGCATGTCTACAGTCTATTCTAATACTCATACACAGTCTGTTCTAATGCTCGTCTACAGTCTCTACTAACGGACCTTTAAATTTTATTCTTCTGCAACATCATTAGTCTGTTTTACTGGACATCTACAGTCTGTTCTATACACGTATATAGTCTCTTCAAATACTCGTCCACAGTCTGTTCTAATGCAGTCTGTACTACTGCACATCTATAGTCTGTTCTATTCCTCGAATACAGTCTGTTCTAATGCCCAATAAAAGTCTTTACTACTCCACCTCTACAGTTTGTTCTACTTCTCCTCTACAGTCTGTTCTACTGCAGGTCTACAGTCTGTTCTAATGCCAGTCTAAAGTCTGTACTACTGCTGCTCTACAGTCTGTTCTACTGCAAGTCTACATTCTGTTCTACTGCACATCTACAGTCTGTTCTAATGCACATCTACAGTCTGTTCAACTGCAAGTCCACTGTCTCTTCTACTGCTCTTCTGCAGTCTGTTCTACTGCACGACTCTAGTCGGTTTTATTAAAGGTCTACAGTCTCTTCTAATGCACATCTACAGTCTGTACTACTGCACCTCTACAGTCTGTTCTACTGGACGTCTACAGTCAGTTCTAAAGCCAATCTAGAATCTGTACTACTGCTGCTCTGAAGTCTGTTTAACTGCAAGTCTACAGTCTGTTCAACTGCACTTCTACAGTCTGGTCTAATGCCATTTTACAGTCTGTACCTCTGCTCTACTGCAGTCTGTTCTATTGCACTTCTACAGTCTTTTTTACTGCACATCTACAGTCTGTTCTAATGCACATCTACAGTCTGTTCTAATGCAAGTCTACAGTCTTTACTACTGCTCATCTACGGTCTGTTCTACTGCAGGTCTAAAATCTCTTCTAATAAATGTCTACAGTCTGTTCTACTGCACATCTACAGTCTGTAATACTGCACTTCTACAGACTGTTCTAATGCTCGTCTACAGTCTGTATTACTGCACCTCTACAGTCTGTTCTAAAGCATGTCTAGAGTGTTTTCTTATACTCAAATACAGTCTGTTCTAATGCTCGTCTACAGTCTGTTCAACTGCACTTCTACAGTCTGTTCTAAAGCATGTCTATAGTGTTTTCTAATTCAAATATACAGTTTGTTCTAATGCTTGTCTACAGTCTGAACTACTGCTCTTCTACAGTCTGTTCTAAAGCATGTCTAGAGTGTTTTCTAATACTCATATTCAGTCTGTTCTAATGCTCGTCCACAATCTGTTAAACTGCACCTCTAGAGTCTGTTCTAAAGCATGTCTACAGTCTATTCTAATACTCATACACAGTCTGTTCTAATGCTCATGTACAGTCTGTAGTACTGCACCTAGTCTATTCTTCTGCACATTGTCAGTCTGTTTTACTGGATGTTTACAGTCATTTCTAATGCAAGTCTACAGTCTGTACTTCTGCTCTACTGCAGTCTGTTCTACTGCACCTCTACAGTCTGTTTTACTGCTCATATACAGTCTGTTCTAATGCACATCTACAGTCTGTTCTAATGAAAGTCTACATTTTGTACTACTGCTCACCTACAGTCTGTTCTTCTGCACGTCTACAGTCTGTTCTGATAAACTTCTACAGTCTGTTCTACTGCATATCTACAGTCTATACTACTGCACTTTTAAAGTCTGTTCTAATGCACATCTACAGTCTTTTCTAATGCAAGTCTAATGTTTGTACTACTGCTCATCTACGGTCTGTTCTACTGCAGGTCTACAGTTAATGAATTGGATTTATATTGCGCTTTTCTCCCAAGGGACCAAGGGACTCAAAGCGCCCACAAGCCGTCCATTATTCATTCATACACAGTCACACACTGGTGATGGTAACTACAACTGTAGCCACAGATGCCCTAGGGCAGACTGACAGAGACGTGGCAGCCATTTTGACCCTAAGGCCTCTTTGACCATCACCACATACATTCACTGAACATTCTTAAACATTCATACGAGGCAAGGTGGGTTAAGTGTCTTGCCCAAGGACACAACGACAGAATGAATTGTGGGGAGAGAGGGAATCGAACACACTACCTTCCGGTTGAAAGACGACCGCTCTACCACTGACGCCCTATACAGTCTGTTATAATGAACGTCTACAGTCTGTTCTACTACACATCTACAGTCTGTACTACTGCACCTCTACAGTCTGTTCTAAAGCATGTCTAGAGAGTTTTCTAATACTAATATAAAGTCTGTTCTAATGCTCGTCTACAGTCTGAACTACTGCACCACTAAAGTCTATTCCTCTGAAGCATTGTCAGTCTGTTCTACTGCAAGTCTACAGTCTGTTCTAATGCCAGTCTAGAGTGTGTACTACTGCGGCTCCACAGTCTGTTCTACTGCACATCTACAATCTCTTCTACTGCACATGTACAGTCTGTTCTAATGGTCGTCTACAGTCAGTTCTAATGCTCGTCTACAATCAGTTCTAAAGCCATTCTAGAGTCTGTACTATTGCTGCTATGAAGTCTGTTCAACTGCACGTCTACAATCTGTTCAACTGCACCACTACAGTCTGTTCTATTGTACGCCTACAGTCTGTTCTACTGCACGACTATAGTCTCTTTTAATAAACGTCTACAGTTTCCTCTAATGCACATCTACAGTCTGTTCTACTGGATGTCTACAGTCTTTTCTAATAATTGTCTAGAGTCTGTTCTACTGCACGTCTACAGTCTCTTTTCATAATTGTCAACTTTCTGTACTACTGCACCTCTACAGTCTCTTCTACTGCACATCTACAGTTTGTTCTGATGGTCGTCTAGAGTCTGTACTAGTGGAACTCTACAGTCTGTTCTAAAACATGTCTACAGTCTTTTCTAATACTCATGTACAGTCTGTTCTAATGCACGTCTAAAGTCTCAACTATTGCCCTCTACAGTCTATTCTTCTGCACATCGTCAGTCTGTTCTACTGCACATCTACAGTTTGTTCTACTGCACATCTACAGTCTGTTCTAATGCAAGTCCACAGTCTGTTCTACTCTTTGTCTACTATAAACTGTTGTGATAATTGTCGACATTCTGTACTACTGCATCTCTACAATTTGTTCTACTTCACAACTACATTATGTTCTTATGCACGTCTATTGTCTGTTCTAATGCTCGTCCACAGTCTGCTCTAATGCAGGTCTTTAGTCTGTAAAACTGCACAAATACAGACTGTTCTACTGGACGTCTACAATCTGTTCTAATGCTCGTCTACAGTCTGTTCTATTGTACGCCTACAGTCTGTTCTAATGCACATCTACAGTCTGTTCTACTGGACGTTTACAGTCTGTTCTAATGCTCGTCTACAGTCAGTTCTAAAGCCAAACTAGAGTCTGTACTACTGCTGCTGCTCTGAAGTCTGTTCAACTCCAAGTCTACAGTCTGTTCTAATGCCATTTTACAGTCTGTACCTCTGCTCTACTGAAGTCTGTTCTATTGCACTTCTACAGTCTTTTTACTGCATATCTACAGTCTGTTCTACTGCACATCTACAGTCTGTTCTAATGCAAGTCTACAGTCTATACTACTGCTCATCTACAGTCTGTTCTACTGCACGTCTACAGTCTCTACTACTGCACTTCTAAAGTCTGTTTTAATGCACATATACAGTCTCTTCTAATGCAAGTCTACAGTCTTTACTACTGCTCATCTACGGTCTGTTCTACTGCAGGTCTAAAATCTCTTCTAATAAATGTTTACAGTCTGTTCAACTGCAAGTCTACAGTCTGTTCAACTGCACCTCTACAGTCTGTTCTAATGCTCGTCTACAGTCTGTATTACTGCACCTCTACAGTCTGTTCTAAAGCATGTCTAGAGTGTTTTGTAATACTTATATACAGTCTGTTCTAATGCTCGTCTACAGTCTGTACTACTCCATCTCTACAGTCTATTCTTCTGCACATTGTCAGTCTGTTCTACTGGACGTTTACAGTCTTTTTAATGCTCATCTACAGTCATTTCTAAAGCCAATCTAGTGTCTGTACTACTGCTGCTCTGAAGTCTGTTTAACTGCAAGTCTACAGTATGTTCAACTGCACCTCTACAGTCTGTTCTAATGCCAGTTTACAGTCTGTTCTATTGCTCTACTGCAGTCTGTTCTACTGCATGTCTACAGTCTGTTTTACTGCACATCTACAGTCTGTTCTAATGCACATCTACAGTCTGTTCCAATGCAAGTCTACAAGTTGTATTACTGCTCATGTACGGTCTGTTCTACTCCACGTCTACAATCTGTTTTAATAAACGTCTACAGTCTGTTCTGCACATTTACAGTCTGTACTACTGCACTTCTACAGTCTTTTTAATGCTCGTCTACAGTCTGTATTACTGCACCTCTACAGTCTGTTGTAAAGCATTTCTAGTAGTGTTTTCTAATACTCATATAGAGTCTGTTCTAATGCTCGTCTACAGTCTGAACTACTACATTTCTACAGTCTGTTCTAAAGCATGTCTACAGTGTTTTCTAATACTCATATACAGTCTGTTCTAATGCTCGTCTACAGTCTGTACTACTGCACCTCTAAAGTCTATTCTTCTGCACATTGTCAGTCTGTTCTACTGGATGTTTACAGTCTGTTCTAATGCTTGCCTACAGTCTGTTGTACTGCACGTCTACAGTCTGTTCTACTGCATGTCTGCAGTCTGTTTTGATAAACGTCTACAGTCTTTTCTACTACACATCTACAGTCTCTACTACTGCACTTCTAAAGTCTGTTTCTAATGCACATCTACAGTCTGTTCTATTGCAAGTCTATAGTCTGTACTACTGCTTATTTATGGTCTGTTCTAGTGCAGGTCTACAGTCTGTTTTAATAAACGTCTACAGTCTATAGTCTGTTCTAATGCTCGTCCACAGTCTGTTCTAATGCTAGTCTTAATTCTGTACTACTGCACATCTACGGTCTTTTCTACTAGATGTCTACAGTCTGTTCTAATGCTCGTATACAGTCTGTTGTATTGCGTCTACAGTCTTTTTAAATGCACATCTACAGTCTGTTCAACTGCACGTCTACAGTCTTTTCAACTGCACCTCAACAGTCTCTTCTAATGCCAGTTTACAGTCTGTACCTCTGCTCTACTGCAGTCTGTTCTACTGCACGTCTACAGTCTCTTTTTCTGCATATCTACAGTCTGTTCTAATGCACATCTACAGTCTGTTCTAATGCAAGTCTATAATCTGTACTACTGCTCATCTACAGTCTGTTCTAATGCGAGTTTATAATCTGTACTACTGCTCATCTACAGTCTGTTCTAATGCAAGTCTACAGTCTGTACTACTGCTCATTTATGGTCTGTTCTACTGCAAGTCTACAGTCTGTTCTAATAAACGTCTACAGTCTTTTCTACTGCACATTTGAAGTCTGTACTACTGCACTTCTACAGTCTGTTCTAATGCTCGTCTACAGTCTGTATTACTGCACGTCTACAGTCATTTTAACTGCACCTCAACAGTCTGTTCTAATGCCAGTTTACATTCTTTACCTCTGCTCTACTGCAGTCTGTTCTACTGCACGTCTACAGTCTGTTTTACTGCTCATATACAGTCTGTTCTACTGCACGACTACAGTCTGTTCTAAAGCCAGTCTAGAGTCTGTTCTACTGCTGCTCTGAAGTCTTTTCAACTGCATGTCTATAGTCTGTTTAACTGCACCTCTACGTCTTTTCTATTGTATGTCTACATTCTGTTCTAATGCACATCTACAGTCTGTTCTAATGCTCGTCTACAGTCTCTACTAACGGACCTTTAAATTATTTTCTTCTGCAGCATCATTAGACTGGTTTACTGGACATCTACAGTCTGTTCTAATACACGTCTATAGTCTGTTCAAATACTCGTCCACAGTCTGTTCTAATGCAGTCTGTACTACTGCACATCTATAGTCGGTTCTATTGCTCGAATACAGTCTGTTCAAATGCCCAATAAAAGTCTTTACTACTCCACCTCTACAGTTTGTTCTACATCTCCTCTACAGTCTGTTCTACTGCAGCTCTACAGTCTGTTTTAATGCCAGTCTAGAGTCTGTACTACTGCTGCTCTGCAGTCTGTTCTACTGCAAGTCTACATTCTGTTCTACTGAACATCTACAGTCTGTTCTAATGCACATCTAGAGTCTATAGTCTGTTCTTATGCTCGTCCACAGTCTGTTCTAATGCTAGTCTTAATTCTGTACTACTGCACATCTACGGTCTTTTCTACTAGATGTCTACAGTCTGTTCTAATGCTCGTATACAGTCTGTTGTATTGTACGCCTACAGTCTTTTTAAATGCACATCTACAGTCTGTTCAACTGCACGTCTACAGTCTTTTCAACTGCTCCTCAACAGTCTCTTCTAATGCCAGTTTACAGTCTGTACCTCTGCTCTACTGCAGTCTGTTCTACCGCACGTCTACAGTCTCTTTTTCTACATATCTACAGTCTGTTCTAATGCACATCTACAGTCTGTTCTAATGCAAGTCTATAATCTGTACTACTGCTCATCTACAGTCTGTTCTAATGCGAGTTTATAATCTGTACTACTGCTCATCTACAGTCTGTTCTAATGCAAGTCTACAGTCTGTACTACTGCTCATTTATGGTCTGTTCTACTGCAAGTCTACAGTCTGTTCTAATAAACGTCTACAGTCTGTTCTACTGCACATTTGAAGTCTGTACTACTGCACTTCTACAGTCTGTTCTAATGCTCCTCTACAGTCTGTATTACTGCACGTCTACAGTCATTTTAACTGCACCTCAACAGTCTGTTCTAATGCCAGTTTACATTCTTTACCTCTGCTCTACTGCAGTCTGTTCTACTGCACGTCTACAGTCTGTTTTACTGCTCATATACAGTCTGTTCTACTGCACGACTACAGTCTGTTCTAAAGCCAGTCTAGAGTCTGTTCTACTGCTGCTCTGAAGTCTTTTCAACTGCATGTCTATAATCTGTTCAACTGCACCTCTACGTCTTTTCTATTGTATGTCTACATTCTGTTCTAATGCACATCTACAGTCTGTTCTAATGCTCGTCTACAGTCTCTACTAACGGACCTTTAAATTTTTTCTTCTGCAGCATCATTAGACTGGTTTACTGGACATCTACAGTCTGTTCTAATACACGTCTATAGTCTGTTCAAATACTCGTCCACAGTCTGTTCTAATGCAGTCTGTACTACTGCACATCTATAGTCAGTTCTATTGCTCGAATACAGTCTGTTCAAATGCCCAATAAAAGTCTTTACTACTCCACCTCTACAGTTTGTTCTATATCTCCTCTACAGTCTGTTCTACTGCAGCTCTACAGTCTGTTTTAATGCCAGTCTAGAGTCTGTACTACTGCTGCTCTGCAGTCTGTTCTACTGCAAGTCTACATTCTGTTCTACTGAACATCTACAGTCTGTTCTAATGCACATCTACAGTCTGTTCTAATGCTCGTCTACAGTCTGAACTACTGCACCTCTACAATCTGTTCTAAAGCATGTCTACAGTGTTTTCTAATACTCATATACAGTCTGTTCTAATGCTCGTCTACAATCTGAACTACTGCAACTCTACAGTCTGTTCTAAAGCATATCTGCAGTGTTTTCTAATACTCATATACTGTCTGTTCTAATCCTCCTCTACAGTCTGTACTACTGCACCTCTAGAGTCTATTCTTCTGCACATTCTTAGTCTGTTCTACAGGTTGTTTACTGTTTGTTCTAATGCTCGTCTACAGTCTGTTCCAAAGCCAATCTAGAGTCTGTTCTACTTCTGCTCTGAAGTCTATTCAACTGCACATCTACAGTCTGTTCAACTGCACCTCTACAGTCTTTTCTATTGTTAATAGATAATAATTGTCTAGAGTCTGTTATACTGCACGTCTACAGTCTCTTTTAATAATTGTCAACTTTCTGTACTGCTGCACCTCTACAGTCTCTTCTACTGCACATCTATAGTTTGTTCTAATGGTCGTCTAGAGTCTGTACTACTGGAACTCTACAGTCTGTTCTAAAACATGTCTACAGTCTTTTCTAATACTCATGTACAGTCTGTTCTAATGCTCGTGTAAAGTCTCAACTGCTGCCCTCTACAGTCTATTCTTTTGCACATCTACAGTCTGTTCTAATGCACATCTACAATCTGTTCTAATGGAATTCTCCAGTCTGTACTACTGCTCGTCTACAGTTTGTTCTACTGCACGTCTACAGTCTATTCTAAAAAACGTCTACAGTCTGTACTACTGCACATCTACAGTTTGTCCTAAAGCATGTCTAGAGTGTTTTCTAATACTAATATACAGTCTGTTTTAATGCTCGTCTACAGTCTGTTCTAAAGCTCATCTACAGTCTGTTCTAAAGCCTATCTAGAGTCTGTACTACTGCTGCTCTAAAGTCTGTTCAACTGCACGTCTACAGTCTGGTCTACTGCACATCTACAGTTTGTTTTAATGCTCGTCTACAGTCTGTACTACTGCACCTCTACAGTCTCTTCTAAGGCATGTCTACAGTCTTTTCTAATAGTCATGTACAGGCTGTTCTAATCCTCGTGTAAAGTCTCAACTACTGCAACTCTTCAGTCTATTCTTCTGCACCTCGTCAGTCTGTTCTACTGCACATCTACAGTCTATTCTAATGGACATCTACTGTATGTTCCAATGAAAGTCTACAGTCTGTACAACTGCTCATCTACAGTCTGTTCTACTGCACGTGTACAGTCTGTTTTATTGCTCATCTACAGTCTGTTCTACTGCACGTTTACAGTCTGTTCTAATACAAGTCTACAGTCTCTACTACTGCTCATTTACAGTCTGTTCTACTGGATGTTTACAGTCTGTTCTAATGCTCGTCTACAGTCAGTTTTACAGTCTGTTCTAATGCAAGTCTATAGTCTGTTTTACTACTCATCTACGGTCTGTTCTTTTGCAGGTCTACAGTCTGTTCTAATAAACGTCTACAGTCTGTTCTACTGCACATCTACAGTCTGTTCTAATGCAAGTCTACAGTCTGTATTACTGCTCATCTACAGTCTGTTCTAAAGCATGTCTAGAGTGTTTTCTAATACTCATATACAGTCTGTTCTAATGCATGTCTACAGTCAGAAATACTGCACCTTTTACAATATGTTCTAAAGCATGTGCAGAGTGTTTTCTAAAACTCATATAGAGTCTGTTCTAATACTCGTCTACAGTCTGAACTACTGCAGCTCTACAGTCTGTTCTAAAGCATGTCTAGAGTGTTTTCTAATACTCATATACAGTCTGTTCTAATGCTTGTCTACAGTCTGTACTACTGCATCTCTACAGTCTATTCTTCTGCACATTGTCAGTCTGTTCTACTGGACGTTTACAGTCTTTTCTAATTCTCATCTACAGTCTGTATTACTGCACCTCTACAGTCTGTTCTAAAGCATGTTTAGAGTGTTTTCTAATACTCATATACAGTCTGTTCTAATGTTCGCCTACAGTCGGAACTACTGCACCTCTACATTTTGTTATAAAGCATATCTAGAGTGTTTTCTAATACTTATATAGAGTCTGTTCTACTGGACGTTTATAGCCTGTTCTAATGCTCGTCTATAGTCAGTTCTAAAGCCAATCTAGAGTCTGTACTACTGCTGCTCTGAAGTCTGCTTAACTGCACGTCTACTGTCTGTTCACCTGCACCTCTACAGTCTGTTCTAATGCCAGTTTACAGTCTGTTCAACTGCTCTACTACAGTCTCGTCCACTGCACGTCTACAGTCTGTTTTACTGCACATCTACAGTCTGTTCTAATGTACATCTACTGTCTGTTCTAATGCAAGCCTACAGTCTGTACTACTGCTCATCTACAGTCTGTTCTACTGCACGTCTACAGTCTGTTCTAATGCACATCTACAGTCTGTTCTAATGTAAGTCTACAGTCTGTACTATTGCTCATCTACTGTCTGTTCACCTGCACCTCTACAGTCTGTTCTAATGCCAGTTTACAGTCTGTACTACTGCTCTACTACAGTCTCATCCACTGCACGTCTACAGTCTGTTCTACTACACATCTACAGTCTCTACTACTGCACTTCTAAAGTCTGTTCTAATGCACATCTACACTCTCTTCTAATGCTCGTCTACAGTCCGTACTACTGCATTTCTACAGTCTATTCTTCTGCACATTGTCAGTCTGTTCTACTGGATGTTTACAGTCTGTTCTAATGCTCGTCTACAGTCAGTTTTACAGTCTGTTCTAATGCAAGTCTATAGTCTGTTTTACTACTCATCTACGGTCTGTTCTCTTGCAGGTCTACAGTCTGTTCTAATAAACGTCTACAGTCTGTTCTACTGCACATCTACAGTCTGTTCTAATGCAAGTCTACAGTCTGTATTACTGCTCATCTACAGTCTGTTCTAAAGCATGTCTAGAGTGTTTTCTAATACTCATATACAGTCTGTTCTAATGTTCGCCTACAGTCGGAACTACTGCACCTCTACATTTTGTTATAAAGCATATCTAGAGTGTTTTCTAATACTTATATAGAGTCTGTTCTACTGAACGTTTATAGCCTGTTCTAATGCTCGTCTATAGTCAGTTCTAAAGCCAATCTAGAGTCTGTACTACTGCTGCTCTGAAGTCTGTTCTACTGCAAGTCTACATTCTGTTCTACTGAACATCTACAGTCTGTTCTAATGCACATCTACAGTCTATAGTCTGTTCTTATGCTCGTCCACAGTCTGTTCTAATGCTAGTCTTAATTCTGTACTACTGCACATCTACGGTCTTTTCTACTAGATGTCTACAGTCTGTTCTAATGCTCGTATACAGTCTGTTGTATTGTACGTCTACAGTCTTTTTAAATGCACATCTACAGTCTGTTCAACTGCACGCCTACAGTCTTTTCAACTGCACCTCAACAGTCTCTTCTAATGCCAGTTTACAGTCTGTACCTCTGCTCTACTGCAGTCTGTTCTACCGCACGTCTACAGTCTCTTTTTCTGCATATCTACAGTCTGTTCTAATGCACATCTACAGTCTGTTCTAATGCAAGTCTATAATCTGTACTACTGCTCATCTACAGTCTGTTCTAATGCGAGTTTATAATCTGTACTACTGCTCATCTACAGTCTGTTCTAATGCAAGTCTACAGTCTGTACTACTGCTCATTTATGGTCTGTTCTACTGCAAGTCTACAGTCTGTTCTAATAAACGTCTACAGTCTGTTCTACTGCACATTTGAAGTCTGTACTACTGCACTTCTACAGTCTGTTCTAATGCTCCTCTACAGTCTGTATTACTGCACGTCTACAGTCATTTTAACTGCACCTCAACAGTCTGTTCTAATGCCAGTTTACATTCTTTACCTCTGCTCTACTGCAGTCTGTTCTACTGCATGTCTACAGTCTGTTTTACTGCTCATATACAGTCTGTTCTACTGCACGACTAAAGTCTGTTCTAAAGCCAGTCTAGAGTCTGTTCTACTGCTGCTCTGAAGTCTTTTCAACTGCATGTCTATAGTCTGTTCAACTGCACCTCTACGTCTTTTCTATTGTATGTCTACATTCTGTTCTAATGCACATCTACAGTCTGTTCTAATGCTTGTCTACAGTCTCTACTAACGGACCTTTAAATTATTTTCTTCTGCAGCATCATTAGACTGGTTTACTGGACATCTACAGTCTGTTCTAATACACGTCTATAGTCTGTTCAAATACTCGTCCACAGTCTGTTCTAATGCAGTCTGTACTACTGCACATCTATAGTCAGTTCTATTGCTCGAATACAGTCTGTTCAAATGCCCAATAAAAGTCTTTACTACTCCACCTCTACAGTTTGTTCTACATCTCCTCTACAGTCTGTTCTACTGCAGCTCTACAGTCTGTTTTAATGCCAGTCTAGAGTCTGTACTACTGCTGCTCTGCAGTCTGTTCTACTGCAAGTCTACATTCTGTTCTACTGAACATCTACAGTCTGTTCTAATGCACATCTACAGTCTGTTCTAATGCTCGTCTACAGTCTGAACTACTGCACCTCTACAATCTGTTCTAAAGCATGTCTACAGTGTTTTCTAATACTCATATACAGTCTGTTCTAATGCTCGTCTACAATCTGAACTACTGCAACTCTACAGTCTGTTCTAAAGCATATCTGCAGTGTTTTCTAATACTCATATACTGTCTGTTCTAATCCTCCTCTACAGTCTGTACTACTGCACCTCTAGAGTCTATTCTTCTGCACATTCTTAGTCTGTTCTACAGGTTGTTTACTGTTTGTTCTAATGCTCGTCTACAGTCTGTTCCAAAGCCAATCTAGAGTCTGTTCTACTTCTGCTCTGAAGTCTATTCAACTGCACATCTACAGTCTGTTCAACTGCACCTCTACAGTCTTTTCTATTGTTAATAGATAATAATTGTCTAGAGTCTGTTATACTGCACGTCTACAGTCTCTTTTAATAATTGTCAACTTTCTGTACTGCTGCACCTCTACAGTCTCTTCTACTGCACATCTACAGTTTGTTCTAATGGTCGTCTAGAGTCTGTACTACTGGAACTCTACAGTCTGTTCTAAAACATGTCTACAGTCTTTTCTAATACTCATGTACAGTCTGTTCTAATGCTCGTGTAAAGTCTCAACTGCTGCCCTCTACAGTCTATTCTTTTGCACATCTACAGTCTGTTCTAATGCACATCTACAATCTGTTCTAATGGAATTCTCCAGTCTGTACTACTGCTCGTCTACAGTTTGTTCTACTGCACGTCTACAGTCTATTCTAAAAAACGTCTACAGTCTGTACTACTGCACATCTACAGTTTGTCCTAAAGCATGTCTAGAGTGTTTTCTAATACTAATATACAGTCTGTTTTAATGCTCGTCTACAGTCTGTTCTAAAGCTCATCTACAGTCTGTTCTAAAGCCTATCTAGAGTCTGTACTACTGCTGCTCTAAAGTCTGTTCAACTGCACGTCTACAGTCTGGTCTACTGCACATCTACAGTTTGTTTTAATGCTCGTCTACAGTCTGTACTACTGCACCTCTACAGTCTCTTCTAAGGCATGTCTACAGTCTTTTCTAATAGTCATGTACAGGCTGTTCTAATCCTCGTGTAAAGTCTCAACTACTGCAACTCTTCAGTCTATTCTTCTGCACCTCGTCAGTCTGTTCTACTGCACATCTACAGTCTATTCTAATGGACATCTACTGTATGTTCCAATGAAAGTCTACAGTCTGTACAACTGCTCATCTACAGTCTGTTCTACTGCACGTGTACAGTCTGTTTTATTGCTCATCTACAGTCTGTTCTACTGCACGTTTACAGTCTGTTCTAATACAAGTCTACAGTCTCTACTACTGCTCATTTACAGTCTGTTCTACTGGATGTTTACAGTCTGTTCTAATGCTCGTCTACAGTCAGTTTTACAGTCTGTTCTAATGCAAGTCTATAGTCTGTTTTACTACTCATCTACGGTCTGTTCTTTTGCAGGTCTACAGTCTGTTCTAATAAACGTCTACAGTCTGTTCTACTGCACATCTACAGTCTGTTCTAATGCAAGTCTACAGTCTGTATTACTGCTCATCTACAGTCTGTTCTAAAGCATGTCTAGAGTGTTTTCTAATACTCATATACAGTCTGTTCTAATGCATGTCTACAGTCAGAAATACTGCACCTTTTACAATATGTTCTAAAGCATGTGCAGAGTGTTTTCTAAAACTCATATAGAGTCTGTTCTAATACTCGTCTACAGTCTGAACTACTGCAGCTCTACAGTCTGTTCTAAAGCATGTCTAGAGTGTTTTCTAATACTCATATACAGTCTGTTCTAATGCTTGTCTACAGTCTGTACTACTGCATCTCTACAGTCTATTCTTCTGCACATTGTCAGTCTGTTCTACTGGACGTTTACAGTCTTTTCTAATTCTCATCTACAGTCTGTATTACTGCACCTCTACAGTCTGTTCTAAAGCATGTTTAGAGTGTTTTCTAATACTCATATACAGTCTGTTCTAATGTTCGCCTACAGTCGGAACTACTGCACCTCTACATTTTGTTATAAAGCATATCTAGAGTGTTTTCTAATACTTATATAGAGTCTGTTCTACTGGACGTTTATAGCCTGTTCTAATGCTCGTCTATAGTCAGTTCTAAAGCCAATCTAGAGTCTGTACTACTGCTGCTCTGAAGTCTGCTTAACTGCACGTCTACTGTCTGTTCACCTGCACCTCTACAGTCTGTTCTAATGCCAGTTTACAGTCTGTTCAACTGCTCTACTACAGTCTCGTCCACTGCACGTCTACAGTCTGTTTTACTGCACATCTACAGTCTGTTCTAATGTACATCTACTGTCTGTTCTAATGCAAGCCTACAGTCTGTACTACTGCTCATCTACAGTCTGTTCTACTGCACGTCTACAGTCTGTTCTAATGCACATCTACAGTCTGTTCTAATGTAAGTCTACAGTCTGTACTATTGCTCATCTACTGTCTGTTCACCTGCACCTCTACAGTCTGTTCTAATGCCAGTTTACAGTCTGTACTACTGCTCTACTACAGTCTCATCCACTGCACGTCTACAGTCTGTTCTACTACACATCTACAGTCTCTACTACTGCACTTCTAAAGTCTGTTCTAATGCACATCTACACTCTCTTCTAATGCTCGTCTACAGTCCGTACTACTGCATTTCTACAGTCTATTCTTCTGCACATTGTCAGTCTGTTCTACTGGATGTTTACAGTCTGTTCTAATGCTCGTCTACAGTCAGTTTTACAGTCTGTTCTAATGCAAGTCTATAGTCTGTTTTACTACTCATCTACGGTCTGTTCTCTTGCAGGTCTACAGTCTGTTCTAATAAACGTCTACAGTCTGTTCTACTGCACATCTACAGTCTGTTCTAATGCAAGTCTACAGTCTGTATTACTGCTCATCTACAGTCTGTTCTAAAGCATGTCTAGAGTGTTTTCTAATACTCATATACAGTCTGTTCTAATGTTCGCTACAGTCGGAACTACTGCACCTCTACATTTTGTTATAAAGCATATCTAGAGTGTTTTCTAATACTTATATAGAGTCTGTTCTACTGAACGTTTATAGCCTGTTCTAATGCTCGTCTATAGTCAGTTCTAAAGCCAATCTAGAGTCTGTACTACTGCTGCTCTGAAGTCTGTTCTACTGCAAGTCTACATTCTGTTCTACTGAACATCTACAGTCTGTTCTAATGCACATCTACAGTCTATAGTCTGTTCTTATGCTCGTCCACAGTCTGTTCTAATGCTAGTCTTAATTCTGTACTACTGCACATCTACGGTCTTTTCTACTAGATGTCTACAGTCTGTTCTAATGCTCGTATACAGTCTGTTGTATTGTACGTCTACAGTCTTTTTAAATGCACATCTACAGTCTGTTCAACTGCACGTCTACAGTCTTTTCAACTGCACCTCAACAGTCTCTTCTAATGCCAGTTTACAGTCTGTACCTCTGCTCTACTGCAGTCTGTTCTACCGCACGTCTACAGTCTCTTTTTCTGCATATCTACAGTCTGTTCTAATGCACATCTACAGTCTGTTCTAATGCAAGTCTATAATCTGTACTACTGCTCATCTACAGTCTGTTCTAATGCGAGTTTATAATCTGTACTACTGCTCATCTACAGTCTGTTCTAATGCAAGTCTACAGTCTGTACTACTGCTCATTTATGGTCTGTTCTACTGCAAGTCTACAGTCTGTTCTAATAAACGTCTACAGTCTGTTCTACTGCACATTTGAAGTCTGTACTACTGCACTTCTACAGTCTGTTCTAATGCTCGTCTACAGTCTGTATTACTGCACGTCTACAGTCATTTTAACTGCACCTCAACAGTCTGTTCTAATGCCAGTTTACATTCTTTACCTCTGCTCTACTGCAGTCTGTTCTACTGCATGTCTACAGTCTGTTTTACTGCTCATATACAGTCTGTTCTACTGCACGACTAAAGTCTGTTCTAAAGCCAGTCTAGAGTCTGTTCTACTGCTGCTCTGAAGTCTTTTCAACTGCATGTCTATAGTCTGTTCAACTGCACCTCTACGTCTTTTCTATTGTATGTCTACATTCTGTTCTAATGCACATCTACAGTCTGTTCTAATGCTTGTCTACAGTCTCTACTAACGGACCTTTAAATTATTTTCTTCTGCAGCATCATTAGACTGGTTTACTGGACATCTACAGTCTGTTCTAATACACGTCTATAGTCTGTTCAAATACTCGTCCACAGTCTGTTCTAATGCAGTCTGTACTACTGCACATCTATAGTCAGTTCTATTGCTCGAATACAGTCTGTTCAAATGCCCAATAAAAGTCTTTACTACTCCACCTCTACAGTTTGTTCTACATCTCCTCTACAGTCTGTTCTACTGCAGCTCTACAGTCTGTTTTAATGCCAGTCTAGAGTCTGTACTACTGCTGCTCTGCAGTCTGTTCTACTGCAAGTCTACATTCTGTTCTACTGAACATCTACAGTCTGTTCTAATGCACATCTACAGTCTGTTCTAATGCTCGTCTACAGTCTGAACTACTGCACCTCTACAATCTGTTCTAAAGCATGTCTACAGTGTTTTCTAATACTCATATACAGTCTGTTCTAATGCTCGTCTACAATCTGAACTACTGCAACTCTACAGTCTGTTCTAAAGCATATCTGCAGTGTTTTCTAATACTCATATACTGTCTGTTCTAATCCTCCTCTACAGTCTGTACTACTGCACCTCTAGAGTCTATTCTTCTGCACATTCTTAGTCTGTTCTACAGGTTGTTTACTGTTTGTTCTAATGCTCGTCTACAGTCTGTTCCAAAGCCAATCTAGAGTCTGTTCTACTTCTGCTCTGAAGTCTATTCAACTGCACATCTACAGTCTGTTCAACTGCACCTCTACAGTCTTTTCTATTGTTAATAGATAATAATTGTCTAGAGTCTGTTATACTGCGTCTACAGTCTCTTTTAATAATTGTCAACTTTCTGTACTGCTGCACCTCTACAGTCTCTTCTACTGCACATCTACAGTTTGTTCTAATGGTCGTCTAGAGTCTGTACTACTGGAACTCTACAGTCTGTTCTAAAACATGTCTACAGTCTTTTCTAATACTCATGTACAGTCTGTTCTAATGCTCGTGTAAAGTCTCAACTGCTGCCCTCTACAGTCTATTCTTTTGCACATCTACAGTCTGTTCTAATGCACATCTACAATCTGTTCTAATGGAATTCTCCAGTCTGTACTACTGCTCGTCTACAGTTTGTTCTACTGCACGTCTACAGTCTATTCTAAAAAACGTCTACAGTCTGTACTACTGCACATCTACAGTTTGTCCTAAAGCATGTCTAGAGTGTTTTCTAATACTAATATACAGTCTGTTTTAATGCTCGTCTACAGTCTGTTCTAAAGCTCATCTACAGTCTGTTCTAAAGCCTATCTAGAGTCTGTACTACTGCTGCTCTAAAGTCTGTTCAACTGCACGTCTACAGTCTGGTCTACTGCACATCTACAGTTTGTTTTAATGCTCGTCTACAGTCTGTACTACTGCACCTCTACAGTCTCTTCTAAGGCATGTCTACAGTCTTTTCTAATAGTCATGTACAGGCTGTTCTAATCCTCGTGTAAAGTCTCAACTACTGCAACTCTTCAGTCTATTCTTCTGCACCTCGTCAGTCTGTTCTACTGCACATCTACAGTCTATTCTAATGGACATCTACTGTATGTTCCAATGAAAGTCTACAGTCTGTACAACTGCTCATCTACAGTCTGTTCTACTGCACGTGTACAGTCTGTTTTATTGCTCATCTACAGTCTGTTCTACTGCACGTTTACAGTCTGTTCTAATACAAGTCTACAGTCTCTACTACTGCTCATTTACAGTCTGTTCTACTGGATGTTTACAGTCTG
>JALDNG010000571.1:0-117632 GCA_024349245.1 Neodontobutis hainanensis
AGAAGTGACTTTGAATCGCATAATATTGAACCTAGAATTTAACGCCTACCATAAGAGGCGATAGAGTAACATGAAAATAATGAAACAACTATCACCTTCACTTTGACATATGAGTCAATTTAACAGCACAGCTATTTAGTTTTGTTCGTGATCCGTCGTAAGTTATTAACATAAGAGCAAAATTATCAGAATTGATTATTTAAAGAGACAATAATTTCCTCATGTTTTTGCAAACTAACTCTGAACATCTGTTTTTATGTTTTTTTAATAGAGTTTCAAGTGTGAGTATCAATCGCGACTTTAGAAATCAACTAGCATGTTGTCCTGTTGCTAATGCATCGATGAAAGAAAAATTAGCAGTTTATGAGATTCCAGAGTTATAACTATCAAGAGATACTCTGTGTACGGAGTGAGAACTTTTAATGCATCTGTGTGTTTAATGACCATCCTGATTGATTTTATGAGCTCACTAGTTCTCAACAACTAACACTTTTGAAGTCTACTTTTAGAACTTTATTCAGATAATGACAACCGCCATGAGGATAACTTAGAAGTACGCTGAGTGAATCAATGGAACAGGTGTTTAATATTCTGAAATGTAAGCGGAAATTTCGCCAAGTATGCTGAAAGAAAAGCTGAAACGGAGTGCTTTAGGACTGTTCAGTTTTGTGGGCTGAATTTCCCTTTTCGTTGTCAGCAAACCATCAATTAAATGTTAAAACGAAATCCAGTTTTATCGTTAACTCAAAAATCCCATTTTAGGTTCCCGACAAAGGTATAGTCTTTACAGGTGAAAGATCTTCTGGGAAATTTTAATTTTTCCCTTTTATGTCACAACCACGTGCGAATCAGAACGTTGGCACTCGAATAGAAATTTAAACATTTAATACATCCATTAAATATTTCAAATCAAAATTTCAATTTGTCGATTTATGTATATTCATGAAAAATGCTTGTTCTACGTTCGTTGTTTCAGAAAAAGACTTTAATGAGATTACTAGCTCCGATTGAGTGATTTTCAGAAACAACAAGCTGCTTATGTTAACATTTTTCATTTGAAGACGGCAGAACATTTGCTCCTATATTTCTTCGCATGAAACATAATTACTTGTTAAAAGTCAACATTAAACATTTTTGAGTTAGTCTTATTTTAAAACTTCTGTCTTTATAATTTCTTAAAAATATTGCTTAACTATGATTTTTTGTTATTTTTGGCATGCCGGTAATGTTTTGGATAGTCATTCTCAAAAAATGTTGCAGTCTTTGAACGAGTCGGTTTATATTCCCAAGCACAAAATATATTTTACTTATGCTTTTATAATTACAAAATAAGAAAGTAAATAAATTTTCTCGAACTTTTAGAATGATAAGAGGAGAATATTTTTTAAATTAAATACCATTGTTATCTGGGCGTGTTTTAATTAATTAATCATTTATTATAGTAATAACAAATACTATTGTTTATTTTAATTTAAAATATTTTTTGAGGGTTTAATAAATCAAGTCTTCAAATTAAAAGTTGAATTATTACTTCTGAATGCCCCAGTTTCTGTCACTTTTAGAAAAATAATTGTAAGTCTTATGACGCGTAAAATTTTGTCAATAAAATTTCGACCAATTACAATTGATTTAAAAAGTCAAATAATTTTAACTTTTTGAGTGGCGCTAATTAAAATTATATAACTTCCCAGAATCGAACCGAAAACTACCGCTTTATCAAAAGCATCATCTCAGAGACACTTTTAAAACGATATGATTGGCACTCAAAAAGAGGAAGTACAGAGTGTAAAGATTAAAAAAATCAAATTATTTCATAAAATACAAAACTTTTGAACATTAAACCGATAAAAGATAAATATCACGATATTGAAGGAAAGTTTTGACTTACACTAGATTTTGGTGTTCACCATCAATAAACTGGTAAAATAGAGAATGAGGCCATTAAACCGAAGGTTTATTTCAATTCATTGCTCGGGAAGGTGCGCATACACATGGCACAAAAACTTTTAACGCTAGTTGAGCAATATGGTCTTAAGGCATTGAAATAAAAAGGTCAGATAAATGAAAACTTATTAAATTTATTAAAATTACGGCCAAGTATATTTTATAGTTTTATGTCAGAGTAATCGGGAAATGATCCGAATTTTCCAACAACAAATTTAATATTAGGAAACTTTTCCATTGCACTATCCAAGCCTGAATTTTACAAAAGATGTGTACATTCTTCCTGGCAAAAAAAACTGAGAATTATTATATTTTCGACGCAAACACCGCTTTCAGTTAAGCATTCAACTGTTTGATAAATGTCGCTCGTTTTATCTAAATAATGAAAATTTTAACTTATAGAAAAGAAAAGAACAACGACATAACACGACTTGACTTTTCGCGGAAGCTTTTTACATACAATTTTCCTTTCAGGGTCATCATTCATGAGAATTCGACCGATTTCTAGCAAAGGATCACACTTATATAGTCCACGCTCCATAAATTCTGCTGAAGAATCACAAATCTAATGCACCTTGTGGGTGAATGGCCACACAACACACACTATCGTCGAATTTAGCCCCAGAATATGGAACGTCTAAAATTTTCAGTTACGCACTGACTTGACGGCGTTATCACCTCAAAATCGGAAATAGGCAAATAATTCAGTGCGTCCTCGAATAATATTGATGCCTCATTAATAAAGTAAATTTTACTAGACTTTGAATATAAAACGCAATTTTCTTCTTCGGAAGTTCACTATAATAAAGTAAAAAATACTTTTGTGCAATTAAGTTAAGCAGTTGTTCAGTATACTGTTTATTGGCGTAAATAGACTGGGATTTCTTAACATTAGTACTAAATGATAAGGGTGTGGATACGATTCGGAAGTCATTTAAATAGTTCACCGCGCGTGCGTTAGTTTATCGTTAATCTAAATTTGTATGTTGTTAGTTCTTTATAAATTGTAGTATTATAAAAAATACTTAAAACAGTTTATAATAAGCACTCGTAGAAGAGAAAGAAGGCTCGTTGTCATTTCTTATATTTTTGTTGATGTTTTGAGCTTTAATTCGTAAATGAAATTTGATGAATTCCTTGCATATTTTCTAAATTCTTGAATATATTCTATTTTTGCCAAAATATAAATATTTCAATTTAAAAAGGCGGTCAAGGTTTACATGGAAGTTAACTGCAAATGAGATCGAATTTAATTTTAAGTACTTTTTACCAAATTGACAAATAGTTTTTGCCTACTGTCTTAATCAACCAAATTTTTATCATTATTTCTGAAAGAAGCTTGACAAAGAGTTCTTAGAAGACATTGTTAACGGACATTATTTGTTTGGATCCGATTAACTGAATTCGAAATATGAAACAATCATAAATTTAATCTGTCATGGAATCGATAATATTTGTAAAAATACATATCTCTTTAAGCCTAAATTTAGATTATGAAGAGCTCAAACTAATTTTATCGTATCATTATAAATTTAATTAACCAAAAACGATTTATTTTTATCTTATAGAATTATTCTGTCATTAAATATGGACATGCTAAGTTTCTTTATCATATTTTAGATTTTGAAAATTTTTAAAAATTTCATCAAACATAGGTTGATTTTATTTTTGAGTTGAAAGCTCTTTTTTAAAAATTATCTTGGTTAATAAGAGAATGAGCAAAACCTTCAGTCTAACTCAAGTTAATGACTTTTCTGAAATTAATATAGAGGAAGGTTTTGTTTGCAAACGATGAGGAGATAGGACAAAACACTTGATAAAGGGCGCCAAACTATCCATGGATTTTTTCATGAATAATATAGATTCTTTAATACAGCATTTCTGGATGGAAAATAATATTTTTAAAAATTTACCTAACTCATCCAAGTATATACCTTATTTAAAATTTAATTAATAGTTGCCAAAATTCTAATTTTAGTTGAAAATAAATGTACATTTTGAGCTCACCACTTAACATCGATTTTAATTAATCTGTCGAAGTTCAATTTATTTAAAGATAAGATTTTATGCAGCGAGTTTTAGATTTATAAATTATAAGCGGAAGATAAAAGTTGAGGAATAAAATGCTACGTCTCACATTGAAAAGTTAACTGGAAACGCATGCTCTATATTTTAAATTTGTTATGAATCCGGTTATTTTTGAAAATTTCTTTTGATACAAATGCCAGAAATGATATCATATTTTTTCATTCATCTAAGGTTTTAACATTTTCACCATAGATAATGATTAAATGAATTGCAATTGTGTAAAAGCTTCAGAATGTAAGACTGATCTTATTCGCGGTTTTTGCTTCAAATTTCAGTTATAAACTTTTTTTATAGTTTTAATTACATGTTCTTGATGGTAGAACCATTTGTATAGCAATGTCAAGAATATGACAAATTTTTAAGAGCTCGATTCAAAAATTAGATTAATATAATTTTAAGTTTATTTCAAAAAAATATTTAAAAATCTAAAAATATTTTCAGTCATGCTTGATGTTAGCACTATTGCGCTCTTGCGATGAAATTGGAAAGTTGAATTTTTCCCCATTTGCGTCTTTTCAGGGTTACGTTAGGTGGATCTCATCTTAGAACATTGCTACTCATTGTAACTTACATAATTCCTATTCATTCCTTATGAGCGTAATATAAAATTAAATCCAATATTTTTTCATTGTATAGTCTTTCAATTTTATGGATACTTAGCGAAGTTCCTACGCATGACTTCGACTATTTGATTCCCACCATGAAAACAAAAAAACATATCATAAAAGCTTCGATGTCTAATTTTTTTCTCATTTGAAATAAAAGGGCTTAGTAAGAAAATTTGGTTTAAAATCCATGACAATTTATTTATCCCGTTACATTTGATAAAACAGGGTTTCTCTGTATATCCAAAAATTCTAACTTTTTTCCAAATAGACGATTGAATTTATCAATCTATGAATTATGAAAAAGGACACGCAAATCAAGAAATATTTTGTTCCATTTATTACCTTATTTAACTCTAAAATATTTATCCATTTCCTAAATTATCTCTTTTGTCTTTGAAAATACTAAAGTTTGCTAACAAAGGCCGAATGATCACAAGGGAAGTATGCTCTAATGGATGGAAGATGAAGAATGGTTCAGTGAGTTTTACGTATCATTGCCAAATAAAAGGCATGTATGGAGGGGAGCTTTTTGGAAATTAAAACAACATGGTCACAAGCTAAGTGTACAGGGCGCAATTTCAACTTACATATACACTGTAGCTACCTTTGCAAAATTCAAATGGGATTTGACGCATCTTTATTTAGATTTTTATACGCATTAATTCTACCAATAAACTACGATTTTGATAATAAGATTTTTGATTTATCGCCACATACATGCACTCGCGCAGACTCAAAAATTATAACTTAATTCAGCAAATTTAAATTTGCTAAATGTGGTACTATGACAACTAAGCGCGATTATTTTCTGATAAAAACAATTTTTGAAAACTAATTAGTTTTAAAGATTTTTCTGTGTCGAAAATCAGATAGATCTTAAAATAGAAAAGCGATTTACACGTTAAATTATTTTTCTGGAAAATTCTATGTATGATCAAAATTGTTAGGAACTGCATTCAAGCTTTAACTGATTAAAAAATACGAAAAGTGTGATTTTACGCTTGTTTATTCTAATTCTTTTTACTTGACTCTAAACGACGAAAAGTAAAATTTTTCAAAACTGAAAAAAATTTAAATACTGACATGTGCGAAACACTTCTTCATCCCGTGTCGAGTTTATATACAGATTTTCAAAAAGCATGTCGTGTTGCGATAGTTCGATTTTCCTGGACATCAAACCGACTTTTCATATTGTCACACGTGAATATAAGTTTGAATCATTGAAGGTTCAATATTGTTATTTCGATTCAGAACAGAGCAGAATCGAATTATATGACCTAGGTCGTCTATCACACTTAGGTCTAACCAAGGTTCATGTTTGAAAAATTTCAACGTAATGTAAAACAAAAAATTAGGAAAATATTTTTTGAATAAATCCAATTGGTGATTATCTAGCGTTTCATTAAGGTGCTAAATTGAAGTCGAACAACGAGATACTTTGCTAAAATAATGTCTATCCTATTAATGAAGTTTCGATGTTAAGAAATCTCAATATTATGATGAAAGATTTCAAAGCTTTATTATGGTTAACATTTTCATTGTCTGGTTTTCAAATTTTGTTTCTTCATTAGGCGAACAGATTCTTTAAAGCAATTATTTTATTTTCAGATAGATGAACACAGATTGTTATTTTAAAAATTATTAACTTTAAGTTAAAACGCGCCATTTAGTTCAGCAATAACCATGTAAGAAGAATTTATACTAATTTTTAAGAAAATTTCAACGAGTTTAGTTTGAATCTACTCCTCCAATTATTTTAATTTTTTACCCTTTTGTTAATGTCTATCGAGCACAAAACTGAGTTTTAAAATGGAGTTCTTTAAAGTTAATACACTATAAAACGTCAACAGATTAACATTATATCCAACGAGAGGCGTAAAAAATGTATCGATTTGGCAGAATTTCACATTTAATAAAAAATTAAGGAAAATGAAAAAAAATCCATCCTTGAAAAAAAACTAGAGAATATTGAGGAACACTTCATAATTTAACGAATATTAATCAGCTGTGTTCATCGCTTCACCCCTTTTCTTCAAATATTCGTTAAGCCGTTCAGTATTTTCAGCTATACATGCTTCTTCTCTTTTCTGTATATTTATTTAAAAAGTATTTCCATCAAAATATTGTGTGTTATTTTAAGCGAAAAATTTGCCATGGAGGGTTCAAATGCAAAAAAATTTGATCTCAGTCAACATTTATTGAGTCGTTATCATTACAATTGAGCGAAATTCAACTTTATACTTTGAAACAATTTTTGAGATATATACATAAAAATGTAATTTTGGAAATGATAATTAATAAAATAAAGAAAACCCACGATTTATTTCCAAAATAAATTCATATACATTTAAAAAAAATTTTTAACAAAGACTTATTTTAAATAGAAGATTTTTGAGTGGTAATTTTAAATGAACCAAAATTAAATTACTTGAAAGGAATTTTAAATATCGAAATGAGAGTTGGATAAACACACTATTAAATGAGAAATGGTTGAATTTGTTTAACTGGAGTTTATATTTAAATCAGAATTTTAATGTGGATTATGTTCTTAAAACGAGAAACAAAATAAAAATATTTTGAATTTTTGTTAAAAATCCCACTTACTTTTGCGAATTCTTCGAGACCCGGATTCTTCTCTAGATATAGAAAATTATTCAAAATTTTTATTGATTATTTAAAGAGACAGGATAAAGCCACTATATATTAATTGTTTGCGAAATAAATTTTTATTGTGTTAGTCAATGTTGTTTTACAAGCCTTTAAAATATATAAAATTTATATCATATTTGGACTTTAAAAATAAATTTAAATTAACAGATAAGCCGCTTTTAATGAGATATTTATAACTTTCCGTGCGCAAACTCGATAAATGGTAAAAATAATAAACGATACGAAAAACAAGCATGACACTTAAATCCAAAAAGTTCTCATGAATAGCGTTCTAATACTGGATGTGTATAATGTCTTGAGACCTTCAAAGGGGCTAAACATGAATCAGAAAAATGTTATTATAATAAAGGTAGCTTTAATGATGCATATAAATAAAAGAAAAAATGCACATTATACGAACGAAATGCTTGCGGGCTTATAGTAAACTAAGTAACATGAAGCTCAATTAAAATTTAATTAAAAACTTGGGTGTTAATTGTTACTCATGATCAAAATCGATCAGTTAATATACGATTATATGACGGCAATCCTCTATCACGATTTATCAAAGATATAATCAGAAATCGCATTAAAAGAATGCTCGAAAATAAGCTTATGTTTCACAAGATCCTTTTGTTAGATATATTTTATGAAGTAGCACAAAAATTTTTCGTATTTTGTTTGTACCAAAAAATGAAACGATTAAAACGAGATTTAACGAAATCCTGAGTCGGAGGGGAGAATTAACGTCTTAATAAAATCACCAATTTTAATATTTCTTTCAAAGCGAGCGATTATTTAAAAAACCTTAAATTACGGGCGTGTTAAAATGTGATTTTTACTTAAAGTTCAAAGGTAAGTATGCATCATTTGAATGATAAAATTTAAATTTCACCTTCTAAATTTAAATTTTTGCAAGGTTGTGATCATAAAAATTATAAGCGTTTTATGGTCCTGTGATTGAACTATATCAGACTAAAGTCGTTGTTCTTGAATTTTACAGAATGCTATTAATTCGATTTTGGTACGAAGAAACATAACAATGGAAGATTTCCCTTTTCCATTATTTTTAAGTCTTCAAATTGTGTCATTAAAATAGGTATTCTCACATTATTCCACTTATAACAAAATTAACGGGAATGAAATTTGTAACTAAAATAAGAACTAAACTTTTGAAATGATGGAAAAACAAGGTGATAATAATAAACTTAAAACCAATAGATTAAAAAATAAAATTCCCATAAGATAAAAAGTGATTTTATACAATTATTCTCATCAAGGTTTATCCGATAGAGAAACATTTTCAAATTATCCTTCGACCACATTCGGATATAATCGTCGTCAACTTACTAATTATTAAATTTTAGTTAATAAAAATCCTAACTCAACAGAGGATCAGGGGACAGACTTGCTGAACATCATGTATAAAACAAAATCATAAAAGTTTGTAAGTTTTTCATCTGAAATATAAGGAATCCTTTTTATCAAATGAACGTAGGATCTAAAACGCTTAAATAACGTCCTTAAGACTTAGATGAGTTGAGTTTATTTTTGATTTGTTGTGATATTCAAATTAAAGAATTTTCAAACTCAACTTATATATTAGTGGAATAAAAAGATGGTCAATTTAGTTTCCTTATTTTTAATAAATCGCGCATCTTAATTGAAGGAAAGAAAGACGGAATTTTTACGTTTGTGGTTATCAACCGCGAGTTTAAGTTTAAAAATACGATACTCGTGTAAATATTTTGAAAAGGAGACAAGTTTTAATAAAAATCCGTTTTAATTTGTATCAAGTAATTGCGCGCGTTTAGTGAAAATTTCGAACACTTATTCACCATAAATGTAATTTTTTTACTTTTCGTATCTTTATTCACAAAAATTGAACATTTTTAAATTTTAAGTTTTTGATATGAAGGGATAAATAAATTAGAAACTCAGGCATCATTAGAGATTTATAAATAACTTTAAAAAGTAATTCTAGTGTTTAATAATTTTGCCTTTATTTAAAATATGTTTTGGGGCTGATGTAAGACTTCTTCGTGTTATAAATTTAATAAACTACATGTGAATCACAAAAAATTAAGCAACTTTATGAATTAATATTCAACAATTGAAGTTATAGAAGAATAGTTTTGTAATTTGTGACATACGATTATTAAACTGACAACCTGACCATGTTAAATTTAAAGATTTTATGCTTGTTTACGATTACGCTTTGTATTGGAACTGAGGTTGAAAAAAATCAAGCTTCCAGTTTAGAAACTCGACTAAAAACTTATTTTTCAAACGAACTTAAAAATATGTGTTTAAGATGTATCCATTTGAACTACATCATAAAAATTCTTAACTATCACGAATTAAACCCTGAGAATAATTGAAGAATAAGAGAATTTTGATAAATTAAAAGTTGAATTTCTCAAAAAACAGATTTCCCTATAACATGAAATAAAAACGATTTTCGTGTAACTTCGTCACGTCTAACGAGAGGTGACATGCTATAAATGAATTGTATTCTTACATTTTATCATACAACGAAACGCTGAAACGACTAGTTTTCATATCATCCTGTCACAAAATATGTTTTTAAGCGCTTTCAAATATGTAAAAAATAAATATATTCTCAAATTTTCGGAAAATATTCGATTTCGATGATTTTTCACAAGACTCAAAAATTTTTATTGGTAGAAAAGTGGTTAAATTTAATGTCGGATTTCTTCACAATTTTTGATAGTTTCCAATGATTGTGTGGGGGAAGGAAGTTATGGAAGCATACTATGAGTTCTGAAATAATCAGTATAGTGTGCCTATATTTTTTTATTTTATCTGATATATTTGTGGAATTTTCGAATATGATACACCAAGAAACGTAAATAAGTGCAATCCGCATAGTATAAATATTTAAAACTCATGTATGAACATCATAAAATAAAAAAAGGTTGAAACAACGAGCACTTTAGCAAAGAATGTAGAAACTATCTTTGCTAATTATTCGTGTAGGTCTGGTGTCAATGCTGTCTGCTTAATTGGTCGCAATTTGGAAAGCGGGAAAAGAATTCGAGTAATATAAATTGGTTCAACCAAATCAACTTGATCACTGTTTTTAACTCAGGTTCTGTCAGTGAGATGGGAATGGGAAATAAACCTGATTGGCGAAGAGAAAAGGCAAAACTACAAAATACTCAACCGAAACGATAGATTTATACACCTGGAAAAATATTATCCAATTATTTGTGAAAAACAAAAGTTTGGAGTTGATAAAATATTTTCAACAGTTAAAAATACTGTTTACAATAGACTTTTCGGTCATGTTCGAAAATTGAACATGTCGGCCTGAAAATTAGGTTACCAGACAAGCAAAAAGATGGGAAACTTTCAATTTATATTATTCAAAAAAGTTTATTTTTTCTTAAGAATTATTTATGAAATAGATGCTGCTCAGATTAACTTTTCGACTGAAAAGAAATCGATTTTGAAATATAATTAATGGTCAACGGACGGGTTTGGAGGTATTATGTTGAAAATGGATTTAAACGAGATGGTGTTACACTATTTAGATACCTGAAATTGTCAATATAACATATGGGATATACTTGAGTTCCTTTACGAAGCGAAGGTTTCATAATGTGTTGAGGCATAATTAGAGATTAAATTTCTTTGAAATGAAGTTCAAGAATTATCTCGCTTTCTAGAATATAGAGCGGTGAAGAGTTGGCTTCAAAGAAGCTTTAAAAGCAGATTAATTTAATGGGAAGCTTTATGATATATTTCAAGTGAAAAATTATCATATTAATTTTCAACATATTTATTGAAGAGAAATCTTCGCGAAAAAATGTTTATTTTAATTATTAAAAATTTGGTAATTTAAATCAATGATAGTTGTCCTTAAAAAGATAAAAATGCATATCATTTTCATCTAACAAGATGATAATCAATAATCAAGTTTTTAAACTCTTCGGATAAGGCGAAATATTGATACAATATAAAATTAGTTGAAAAGACCGCCAAAAATTTTACAGAGTAAATTCGTTGTAAAAGATGAATGACTAAATGTGTGCGCGACGAAAAATCGATGATTTATTACAAAATAGAAAGAATAATATTGATAATAACATAAATATGCGAAGTTTTAATTTATGCTTCACATCAAAATGATTGAATGAAATTCGAAAATTTGAGGGTGCACGACTAGACATTTTGAGAGTTGAGTAAAATATTTATTTGCGAAGTTTTTCAACGGTTTAGAATTTAAATATTGTGGTTAAATATTCAAAAACATCAGTTTTTAATTTTTTATGTATAATTTTTTACTTTTACCTACCAGAGAACAATTGGAGGAATTTCTTACGGCTATTGAACGGACTGTGATAATATGGGACACATGTAAAATAAAAGCAAACAACTCCACTAGCTATTGAAGCCTAAAATGTTAAAAAATGACCATTACGTATAATCTAAACTTCCTGGACTTTAAAAAACTAATGATGTCCATTTTAATTCTCTCGGAAACATTCGCGTTTATTAAAACTCACCATATTTCACTATCTCGAGCAATAGTACACGGTTTTATTTTCATTTTCACAGGCTTATTTTTAAAATTTAATATTTTAAAATTTTATATAATGTAGGTTGTTTATGAGTAATAATAAATTTATGCGTGTGTAATACACAATGCTAAAAACCTAATGATGTAATTATTTGCGGGTTTCCCAAAGTTATTGGCTCTAAAAAGCCATCAGAAGAGGATAAAAAATTTGTGGAGTTTTTAATATTTACTTTCAATGAATTAAAATAAAATTTTAAAGACATTTTAAATTAATAATAAAACAAATTTGTTGAAAAGGTATCCATTTATGAAGATGTAATTTTATACAACATTCGATGCGCAAGCCCTAAGATTCTTAAATTTGCCTGAAGAACTTGTAATCAAAATGTTTTCACTCTAACGTTCATTAAATTGGCCAAGTATTCAAAAATAAGTGAAAGTTACTCTCATATCAAACATTCATAATTTAGTCATTAAAATGTTTCTTCCATTTGTAAAAATAATATTTTAAATAAATCTATATTTTGTCTGTTATGTGCAAAATATAAATAGTGGAATAAAAAATGTTACAACAGAAAACAAACAAGAAACGTACGAAAAGCTTTTCTATATTTACTGTATCAAAACTACAATATTTTATATGAAAAAATATTTATAAAGATTAAGAAAATTGATAAATATGAGATTTTAGTCTAGATGAGAGCGAAATTTAGCTTTGAAATATTTGAAAATTGCGTAAAAAGCCGAAATTTTTGTGAAATCAAATATTTTAGCAAATTTCTCAAAAAACTATCTCTTTCTACAACTTATTAATTCGTATCATGGAGCTTAAAATTTATAGTATCCATTTTTAACCGTTCGTTAGTAATCGCGAATTTCTGGGTTTTACGTATGAACTATTTTAATTCTCTACTAAACTATAAAAATACTTATAAAGTTAAAAATTTCCAATAATAACGAATTATATAAAAACTTGATAGGAATATTAAACATCTTCCGAAAACAGATCTAAATAATGCGTATCACGAATAATGTATTAATCATTTTTAAACAGACGTTTCCTTTGAGGGAATTTTTTATGTTTTAAAAAGTGAAAAAAAATTAAATGGGCAAAAAGAAAATTTTTGTAAATGAGCTTGAAAGAGTGAATTCAACTAAGAAAGACATTTAATCATAATAAAGCTTGTAACATGAAACATTGAATAAAAAATGTTGTGGGAAGATTATATATATATATATGAATAAGCTTCGAATTAAAGTTAGAAAATCTAAATGGAACAAACATGAAAACATTGTTGATGGATATGAAAATCTGAACATTCAAATTTTCCTATTTAATTTCACAAGATAAAGGAAAACCAGGAAAAATATCAAAAAGTAAAAAAACAAATTTAAACTTAAAAGAATGATTTTTTTTTTAAATTTAACAGTAACCACCGACATAATTTTAAAACTTTGGAATGTCGTCGTAAAATACCTATTATGTAAATTACTTGAAAAAGTATAATTTTTAAAAATATATACAATGGGAGAATTTAATTTAGACGAAATGGTTTTATTTTATGAGTTTCTTCCTGTTTGAAAATACCCTGAAGCAGGTAGCAATAAACTAAAAATCCGAAATCTCAACAATTTTTTGACATTTCGGAGGTTTTTTAATACATGGAACATAAAAACTGAGCACGCGCACAGAACAATACAAAGGCCAAAGATTTTTCAATTATCATGATTCCATTTATGTATCAACACATTGATAATGCGCAAATGATCTTTGAAATATTTGGTGAGTATTTAATAGGTTAAGAATCTCAAAAATAAATGAGCTCAGACATATACCTATCAAATTATATTAATTAATTTCCTGCAAATAAATATATTTCTTTCTCAAATATTTAATTGGGTTTTCCTGTCAGTAAAACTTCTGGAATTTAAAGACTAGATAACTGTCATTATCAGTTTTAGATATAAATATAAATTTTGAAGATTCTTTGGTGTGAATGTATCATTACATAATATACAACTCAAGAAAACATTCAATTATGAAAAATTTATATCTGAAGAAATTTTCGACTTTTAAACATGGCTGAAATTTATTTAAATGCATAACTATGGTAAGTTTTTTTACCTTTTAACAATTAGTATACTTTCGTATCTGATCGACATTAGAGCTACAAACTTTGACAGTATTTTTGATGGAGGTAAGAATATGCCTGAAGAACAAGAAAGAGCTCATATAAAATAAATTTGGAAAAAATCTTGTCCTAGAAAGTAAGTTGTCAGTTAAAATAAAAAATAAAATGAAATCGAATGTCGACTATTGCCCTGAAATTTACACACTGCGGGAAACCCGGCATTATTTTAAAAATATTAACCAATAAAAATATGGTGCAGGACGCTAAGAACTAGTATATATCCCTTATTTTTTCCCTTTAGAGAGCTCATGAAAGTATGGTTGTATGTGTTGAGGAAGATAAAAATTGCGAATATCAAAATTTATTTTAATAAAATCCTATGCCAGATATGAAAGAGCAGTTCAGAAACATTTAAAATTTTATCGCGCAGTCTCCACGTTGTTGCTATGAACAAAATATATTAAAAATTGTTTCCTGCATAAATGTGCATACGTTTTCCGGAAGTAAAAGTTAATTTTTTTATTTTTAAGATGAAAAAATAATTGTCATTATTTTAAACGTGAAATATTAATTACAGCCGAGAAAATGCGATTTTATAAAATTAAACTCTTAAAATCCAACACGTATTTAAATACTTAGCACCTTTAAACCTCGTTTAATATTTTAAATTCTTGGGTTATTTGATATTTCTTTTTTTTTTATAAATGATCACTTTGTTCTCTTAAAAGTATTTTTACCCCATAATTTAATTAGGCGCATTGGGAAATTTTAAATTTTGATTCACCCTTTGTTTATTTGTTCAATCAGTCTCATTTTTAAGAAAAATAAAGATATTTTAATAATTTCAAGATACAGCGCCGAATTAGTTCATCCATGTTTGTCCTAAATCGATTAGTTATACGAACAGCGAATTTGGTATTTCCCTCCAATAAATTGTCGGTAAAAGTTGAACGTATCGTTAATTAATATTGCTTGAATTTTTTTCGTTGAAAGCTATCCTTAATTTAATAGACTAGGTGATTTTGCTTAGGACTTTATTTTGATTTATTTTCTCTGAATACAAGCCACACTTTTAATATTTTGAAAAAGGAGATAGTTAGATAACCCAAACAAAAATTTTTTACTTCTTTACTATAATCTTTAAAAACCAAATTTCGATTGTTTGAATAATTTAATTATAAGCGAATTTTAAAAACAAATTGCGCATTTTAGAAATTCACGTTATTAGATATTGCGCATAAACTATTTTTGAAGAACGAATTTTTCTCATGCGACAAACTGAAAATATTCTAAAAATATTGCTAGACGCAGTAATGGGGAATAAAATTAAAACAAATTGAAATTTTTTTGAATATCTTTCAAGGGACGATGTTTTTGTCATTAACACAGTAAATCTCTTACATTTAAGAGTCATAAAAATCTAATTTTTATATTTAATTTTTTGGGTTAACTTTTGAAATAGCCATCATTTAAAGTATAAAAGGCAAGTAAGGGTTTTTTAGATTTTGGAAAATGTATAAGTGAAAGCTTTGAATATCTCGCAAAAATTATTTTCCGAACAAATATTTTAAACTTGTAGATGTTGGTGATCAGCTCTGCATTTATAAATAACGAACCTTAGTTTCATAAAAATTAATATAACCAAATTTAGATTCTTCGATTCATGAAATTTCAAGTGATTTAATCGAACGCGAATCTACTTTTCTGATAAGATTGAAAAAATTGGAAAAAATTTCTATTGTTATTTTAAGGTGAGTTTACCATAATGGATAAATCTAAATCATAATTATTGTATTTTTAAACCTGTGATCGAGGAAGATATTTGTAAAAGTTATTTGCGCAATCACATATAAGAATGATATATTCTTTTGTTTTTTAAAAAATTAGAAATTATACAAATTAAACAAAATCTTTTTCGCAAAATTAAAAAGTAAAATAGTCACTAATAAACGATAACTAAGCAATTAAGAACGATGTTCTTTTCATTATCATTATATATTTTAGATGTGTGATGATCAAACTCTATTGATTTTTGAGATAGACTTCGCATCAATGGAAACGTCCAAAATTTTGAAGGAATATGAGAAAATTTTAAAAAGCAAAAAACACGAATGCCATTTAAATAAATGATAAAGCTAAAATCTTCCAAATTATAACAAAAGTCATGATCGGTTGAAATTAATAAATATTCTAAGTTTAAGATGAGGAAGAACATATAGTTTTAGAACTCATAAGGTGTTGGGAAATTCATCTTCGCTGAGGTATAAATGAGATTGTTTCCCATAGTAATGATGAAGTAAAAATAGAATTAACCTTTAATTATGATACTTTTAGTTTGTTCAATCGTCTTCCTTTCAAAATGAGTTAGACATTTGTCGCGCGCGCAGACTAAGGAAGAATCGTTTGAACGTATATCAGCCACAGACGGTTTGGCTGAAGTTTAAAAATGTTCGTTTTTTCGATTTTATCAATTCATATAATTTATTTGATAAAGAAAATAGTTATTGTTTATAAAAGTTTCCCATTTATCTGTGTATGATTTTTGGTACTTCAACCGTTGGATTTAAGCGGCAATTATTCTTTCCCCTTTTAGTTAGTTTTATTTTAGCTTGAGTACTCTGAGTCGCATTTTCAGATAAGAGTAATCAGTAAATTCTGAATTTAAAAATACTTAAAACCAGTTATCAAAATTTTACCTTAAATCTTAAAGTAAAATGCCGTTTACCTTATTTAGAGTTTAATTTGAATGTATTAAAAAATTTATATTGAAACATGACTCAGATCAAAAATTTATGTCACAGCCTGGCCTTTTTAACATTCTGTGTAAACTTTAAACATAAACAAGAGTTTCGATAAAAATTATCAAACGCGCAGGTCTGTTAATTTTCAATGCTTTAACCATTAAAGTAATATTTTGTTGTTGATAAATTTCAAATACGTTATAAAGCCAGAGAAAGCATAAGTAAAATAGTTTGAGATTTTTGTCGTGTGTAGAGACCTTGAATAGAATATTTTTGCGAATATGAAGAACCTATATTTGTATTTTGGCAAATTTCACCAATAAACGAATTTTAACTGACTTTCAGAATTAACAACAAACCGTCAAATTCCCTTTATTTCTTAAATTTTACTTTGATAACTTTTTATGACTTTAAACATCTAAAAAAATACATTCAATAACCTAAATGAATTATTTATTCTATGAACAATTTTTAAACATATCATCATGAAAACGCGGGTTAAACTAAACTGCCAAAAGTAAAGAAACTACGACAATTTTTCAAATCAGAGTTTGTTAAGCAAGCAGAACGAGCCTCGCATGTTTTCAAAAATGTATTCATTTAAAAATTTTCCAAAAAGTGGCGCGGTTTTACTTTTCATAATTTTCAATGTTTGTAGGCGGGTTATCACTTTCAATAACCGATCAAATTATAAATTTTGAATAAACACCAATTGATTGTTAGTTTTTCAAAAGAAAGAAAATTTGAGTTTATTTGCATATTTTTTGAGTCTAATTTGATTATCATATTCGCCGAGAATATTATTCACAGTTAAAATAAAATATACCTTTGAACGGGTAAAATGTAAGAACAAAAAGTAAAATTTGTCTCTTCTCTTAAAGAAACTATTTTGAAGTTTGGAAAAAAATAATACAATATATTCAATTTGTACTTAAAAAAATTCTCTTTGCACTATAAACACTTTGTAAGCCAGAATTATAAATTAATTTTTCACAAATATGGGACTATTTTAGGTTCTCAAATAATTCCTTTATAAAAGAGAGGAATACGCACAAATTTTACCCTAAAAAATTAAAATTGTATTTGAAAAAAAAGTATAGGCTAATTTAAAGTTTTTAGACTACGACATTTTTATTTATTAAATATATGATCAGTAACAGTCGACATTCGCACGAGACTCTGAGAATAAATCGATAGTTGACTGTTGATATTAAGTTAAGAACAATTTTTACCCTTTACCTCTCGAATAAAAAAACCTGAGGAAATCAGCTTTAGTTAATGTCTAAACTGCAAAAGGTGAAACAAATAAAAATGCGGTTTTTTCCGGCATAAAAATGTAACTGCCAGAAAATTCATATAAAGTCTGACAATTGAGTGCTAAATTTCAAATGAGAGTAATCTGAAAGCAATTATGTTAGTTTGTTACAACTACCGACTGTTAGTATTCAGAGGTGTCTGTCTTTCATCAATATTCAACGTAGCTTCGTGCGGCATCTGTGTTACTGGAAAGAAAGTACTAAAGTAATTGGAGCGCGATAATAATAGAAGAAGGGATAATTAAGCAAATTTAGACACGAATGCGAGTACAAATCGGCGAAGCGCATGACTTGATTCGCAAAATACGACTGTCTCGAGCCTGAAATACATGAACCAAAAACTCACCGCAACGAAACAAACTTCCAAACATTCCGTACGAATCTTCAATCCCACATGATATTTTCAAGAAATTATGGGCAAAATCTAACTTTGATCTCAGCCAGCTCTTCCATGGACGACTTTGGCGTCTCTGTAGATGCAGAATCCATATTTCTTTGATGAAGTAGGACAAACCTGAAGTTGTTGAACAGTTCAGTCTCTTTGTAGACAATAAGTTCATAATTTTCTTTGGAAAGAAAGAAAGTACTGAATTGATTAACCCACATGGATGTTTCCTCCAAAAGTTCAGGAATTACCAAAAATGTTCTTTCAATAAATATTGTCCATTACCTCCAGCCTTGCCTTTTCTTCGGTTTAAGAATATCTCCGAAGATATGATCCCCCACGAATAAGATCTCCTTAAAAGTTAAGAAAAACTGTAGATACTTTGCCAATACAACCAAGGTTTTCGCAAAATTTTTCGCTGTTTCCTGAGATTATTCGGCTATAAACCTCCAGAAAACACATCCCCTTGCGAGATTTTGCCCTGATATGCCCCAATGTACTTTTTCCCAGTTTTTGGATCAATTTGACCCATAGACGTGCCAGAAACATGTCAAAAATGCTACCTTCCGCGAAGAACTTTGGCTTTTGAGCATCCACTACGATCAAGGTAAAATACTCCTTCCAATCGGTTGAAAAGCCAGGCTAAGATAGATTAAAAGACGAACGTAGATTTTATCTGTGTCTTCGAACAAGAACGACATTATGGCCTGATTGAAAACGAAAGGCATACATTGGTATACCAATAGTCACTGTTGGTAACTAGAATGGGTTTGCGGCCGGAGTCAAGGATTCTAAGCTTGTTTATCGAGACTAGTCACCGTTTAAGTAGCAAAGGAAGTCGATTCTGCGTATAAACAAAATAATACGTCTTTTCTCACGTATGTCGTTAGGTTGTCTATGATTTCTTGCTTCATTTCTCGCTGAATATGACTTAAAACACACCCTATTGTGCACAGTACTGAGGACAGAAAATACATCGTCATATATGTGCGAATACGGGAGGGACACTGATCCGTTAAAAAACCCATCCTGTGTCTCATTTCTATATTTACAGTACATTAAAACCTTGTCCAATTATCGTCCTTTTCGAAGAACTCAATGAGCGAAGATATCAAATAAACGGAGGGTAACTCAAAAAGTGTATAAAAAGTGGCGAAACGCTGCCTGTTTTCAATCTTTATCTGAGAACATGACCAACGTCGATAAAGCGATTTTTGTACAGATTTCTAGATATGCGACTGGTTTTTACACAAATTCTTACAAATCTAACTCATTTAGTCCGTAGACGGTTTTCATGATATTTCCAAAAGGGTCGACCTTTAGGAAGGTACCGAACTTCCGATCGAAGACGATTCCCCTGTGTCCGAATTTCGTAAAAACCTCGAGGGAAACTTAGGGTCGTACGTCATGCTTTCTAGTACCTGGTCGATGAAAAGAAGAGTACATCTGGGTATCCTTGGTCCCGCAGGAGTTTAACAGCATGTTTAACAGTTAGAATTTCTAAGCACGGAGAAATGTATTCTTTTTATAAGCACAGCCACACCTGCTAGAGTGTAGTCCATGTCGAAGCCGATGAACCTCACTTTCTCCATGAAAATATCGCGATTCACGAACACACTTCATAAAGTTAGCTCGGTACCGTTTTTTGTTTTCTCTTCTGTACCGTATGATATTTTGGTCGCAAGAAGTTGTAATTGAACCCTGCTTTATCAACATAGATTTCTGAGCGGACATCGGAATTAGGGAGGTTAGTCTTAAGCCTGCGTAGACGTCAAAATAGTTTATCAGATTATCAGTAACATGCGAAAAAATATGCTTAAACGAACCTCTCTTGTAAAAAATTTAGTTTAAAGCAACGATACACCATTTAAACAGTCATAAAGATTGTTTAAGACGGTTATCTATGAAATAATTAAATATTAAGCTATTTTTAACATCTATTCTACAAGCTTGGCAATGCCCAATACGTTTTCATTATTGATCCATCTTCATTCAATTCACAAAATGAACACAGTTGAAGTAAAATGTCAAGAATGAACTGAAATTAAAATGGATTTATTTTTGGATACGAGTGTTTTCGTTGATTAACCCTACTATAAATGAAATCTTATCATTTCATGATGATCTAATATTTTTATTTTCGAATATTTATAAAATCAAAAAATAATAATATTTGAAATAAAATCTTTCGTTTATATTGGTTAATAGGACATTTTTGGCAGTGGCTTGCAAAAATTTATTTTCATTATTTAAGCCTTTAAAACCTATAAATTTCTGGACAGTAATCTACGCTTCTTAATATTAAAAATAATATAGTTTACTTCTATCGTGACAATATATCATTTATATTGGGGATTTAGAATATTTTAAAATTAAACTATAATGTGATTATTAATAGGATCAGTAAATCTTTTAGATAATTTTGATAGAATACTGGATGGGAAATATCGTAAAATTTCGTAATATGGTATTTTATATGTTAATTTTAAACTTAATAAAACGAAAGTACTTAAAATAAGTCATTCATAAGAATTTAACTCGTGTATTAATTAAATTATAATCAGTCGATTTTATAGTTATTTTGAACGTAAATAACATCGGTTATCGTCGTTGAATGACGTGAAATATTAATTCAAAGCCCCATTAAGTTGATATTTTGCCCATTATATTGATTAAGTTTCACAAGTATGTTGTCTTTTTCGTCTCTAGTAAATAATGTATACACCGTTACTAAATTGAATATTTTAGCTTTATGTTAATGACTTTCATGCGTCTTTGTGTCAATTTGATTTTATATTGTGAGTAGTAATTTCGATTAAGGTTCACGTTTATCTCATTTCTTGTTTTCGGAAGCTTTATACAAAACAGAAGTATTCTCAAAACATTCAGAGTATGTCTAGCTTTAAAAAAGTTTTTTCGCACTTTCCCACCAATTTAGTTGTATAATAAAGCACACTTTTGATAGAAGCATATAAAATAGTTTCAAAAACCATTGATAGAAAACAAGGAAAAGTTTTAAAAGAAGTGAAAATAGTTTTTGGGTCATTTATTTCCATAAATTTAACGCCTGTTAACTCAACGAGTGTGGCCGTTTTTGCCATAATATATAACTTATATGCTGGTCATGTTGACACTCCTTTCCTTATTTTAAGCCACAAACTCGGTTATGTACTTTCTCACCTCAAAGAGTTCTTTTTACCACGTTTCCGTTAATAGACGAAGTTGAGACTACTAGAAGAATTAAATTTCTTAGAAACGTAATTTTTAATAATTTTCTTCTTGAATTTAGATAAAATTAATTTAATACATAATTTTGAACCTTTAGCTTTGATTAATAATGCACAACATTTCTGCATACTTTCCTTGTTAATTAGTTTCTTTGCTTAAATTCATCCTGTTGATAGCCAATGAACAGATTTTGTTCAAACGAAAACCTATAAATTGTGCCGTAAGAATGAAGTCGAAAAGTGGCCCACTTAACTATTAAGTGTTCAATTAAATGTTACTTTTGCTTCAATACCAGGATTGGCAATCAAAAGATTGAAATTTAGAGAATTTCAACATAGTTTTTGTAAGTTTGATTTCGAAAATTTTTATTTCAAAAAGAGGCATTTTTACATGGAAACATCCGAGCATTTACGTTTTGCAGTGATCTATTCTTAGCTTTTAGACTTTGAACGAAGTAGCCATTTTAAAAATAAAATTACCATTCCATGATTCCAAATACGACACTCTTGGCTCGATTTTGTCCATGATACCAAACTCGGGTCAAAATAATGTATGAACGAGATATTAGTTTTGTAAATTTTTATTTTAATCTTTCAATGGTAGGATCTTCAAAAGGCCATGTTTAAGTTGTTTCTTAAATATTTAGGATGTGACAATTGTTTCAAATATTGTTTTTACGCATTTTACAGTAAAGTGCGAGGTGACCACTAAAAACCTATGATAATTTCAGCTTTAATGATGTTTGAATAGGTTACACAAGCCCTGACCTTCAATATAGTCTTTAAGGGGATACGATTTAAAATGAAGATTTTCTGACATTAATTTCCAAAAAATGTTATTGTGTGTAATTAAACGAGCCTCTCAAAAGATATATATCCATTCATCAACTTGGAGAGTGAATTTGAGAACATAAATGTGAACTATTTTTTTGAAGATCAGGATGAGTTATACGAGTGCGAATATTGTTCAAAAGAGTTAAAGAACACTTGATTTATCAGAGAAACTCTGTTTACTAGGTTTTGACAATCAAAGGAAGAAAAAACAACTTCTAGACATCCTCCTCCACAGTTCTCTGATTTTTGGGAGTTTGTTAGTTGCACTCGCTAAATATCTCACCGTGCACTTGTTTCGCAATATCAATTTTATCTAATTCCTCGGTTTTTCGGGAAATAAAGTTGTCATTCCCTTTCTGTTTAGGCTACAGATACCTGACCTCACTACTCAGCGGTGAGAAACCCATTAAAGAAAAGGTCTTTGGAAATATCCTCTACTCTTGTTCAAATTAAATGGCCACCGATACTTATTTATTGCTTCTGTACAGCATATTATTATTCTAATATCATTCAAAGATACTTAAAGCTGTTAATACGAAAAGAGTTTCTCCTAATGTTCGAGTTTTTACCCTGAAATTCGGTGAAATATCAGCCATGCGCAAACATCGCTTTTATGGAATGTGAAGTATTTTATTCAATGTATCCTTTCGATAATTAATTTAATCTAATTTTTTACTGAAAAAATAGCTTACTTATAAACGTATCCAGAGGGACTAATTTCAAATAATCAGTTTAATTTGACGTCTCATACTATCTGTAGCCTGAAATTTAGTCGTTTTTCTAAATCAGCTCTGAAAAAATACTTTTTAAGCTTATCAGTAAATGCGATGAGTGTCGTTTTCTCGCATTAATAGATTTTATACTTTGTTTTGCCATCCAAGTGTGGCTGCATATCGTTTATATCTTCATTACAAGTTAATTTCCCCAAATAACCTCTTTTAGAATTATCTATTTGTAAGAGAATTTGATGAGTTAATTTTTCTTCTAAAAAATTCTCAAGCTCATAAGCAACGTAATTCCATCAGATATATATCCATAAGCGAACGTAAGCAATCACACCTTCATTGTAAATACGACCCTCAAATAAAATTACAAGCATGACTTATTGTAAAAATTAAACAAACTTTTGTTAAATAATACCAAACTTGAGTCGCCCAATTGATTTTTTGCAAACCATTATCCACTGTGCCACGAAGAAACTCGACATCTAATAAAGTGAAATGTTAGTTTAATGTTGAGATATTTGTTTAACTGTTTTATCAATTGAACTTTTTGAGAATCAAATCAGGGTTATAAATGGAAAACCGAATTAATTAAGATACGTAGAGCACTAACAATCATTGATGAAAACAGTTAATTGTTATGTTTCACAAAATTAAAGCAAACTTATAAAAATGGGTGAAAACATAAGAAAACAAAATTGTGTCTTTGTTGAACGAGTGAGGAAAATTCAAAAAATGAGTAAAATAACTGTCAAAAGTTATCAAATATCATACCTAAAACGATGGCCGATCCTAATTTAAAAATAGACCTCGGTCCATACTTAGGGTTAAAATGACACTTATTATCCAGATTACTGTTGTTATTCAACTCGCACGATTTAAAAAACATGTAAATCACAAGATTTCAGGCGGGAAATTCATTGTAAACTGTTGTGTGGGAAAATTCTTTCATCGTTTTCAAAATTACCATAAAATTAAATCTAAAAAATCTATACTTCTTTTTATAAGTTAGTTTACAAATTATTCTTGAATCGAAAGTTTTAAAAAACTAACAACGAACGAAAATATATGAATTCTATTCTTAAACGAAGTAAAAAAGTTTATTCTGAAATTAAATATACTCTTGTACGATATAAGATCAAATAGAATGATTTCCACTCAATTTTTTACATTTGAGAAGGTTAAACAAAATTTTTAAGTTTAAATCAATTTGAATAATTAAAAATTAATAATGGTTCCTTTATTTAAATGGAATTTGCTAAGCCCTTAATATACATGCGCAAAATATAAGTTTACTGAATTAAATGTTGAATTTGATTTTTTAAATCATTAAAAAATCATCAATAACATTCATTTGTTTTAATCTATAATAGATTTGAAAACAATCAGAGATTTTGAACTCAACTTAGACGATCACTCACGAACCAATGTAATAGAGAACTAATTTTTAAATGGAAGAGTAAATGTTGAACGTCTTTTCATCGATTAAAATTTCTTAAAAAGAAGGTAAACTGTGAATGAAATTTAAAGAACCTTTAGATGATCTGGACATCGATGCTAGTGCTCAGGTATTACATTGATTATGTACAATATAAAGTACTTATGATACGACTTAAATTCATATTTTTAAAATATAAAACTCTTGATAGTTTGAATTAGAATAAATAAAATAAAAATCAACACAATAACTTTCTCGAAAGATTCATAAAAAATTCACGAATCCGAAATTAAAATAATTCCCACATCCATTTAGATTCGCGAATAAGTGACAATGAATTATAATAACTAACTATCTTTATCTCAAAATTTATTCTATATTGATCTTTAAACTGTCAAAAACTCTGATAAAATAATTCAAATAATTAAACAAGACAAAACAGTCATTAATATGGTCGGATTTTGACTCGTAAGAAAGACGTGCACAATTATTCATGGTAAAAGCATCAATACATACAATAATAAAATATCACTTTTATAACTAGAACTCATACCAACACCACAATCACGCATTAATTAAGAGTCAAGCATTCTCCAATTTTCGAAGATAAATGGTTTCTTTTTTCATATTATATATAAATTAAAAGAGCCGTTTCTCAGAAGGTTATTCTTTCAAAAGGTGATGTTTGAATTGTAACTCGTATTTTTCCACTCAAATGGATTTTTCAACGAATATAAGTACCCCTTAAAATTTCCTTGTTCAGGCTTTCAGAACAAAATTAAAATAATGCCATTTCAAGCAACATTCACTCAACTCAAAATATTTTTGTCTCGGAAATCTTCGCACTAATGTCGTCTAAAGTTTTATAATTTTTGCTACAAGCTAAAAAACTGAAATTGTGAGTTTATGAAAGTTAAATTTTAAAAAATTTCGGATAAATCACTCTCGAAATGCTGCCTCTTATACAATGTAGAAGGAATTAAGTGACAAGCAGATCAATAAGCTTGATTCAATCGAGGATTTCATAAGTTTGAAAACATGAGCACATGTAATGTAAATTTAACTTATAAATTAACAAAAAAGTTAAAATTTAAATGAAAGAAAAAGAAACACTTTTAGAATTGAGGAATGGTGAAAACTTAAAATACTCAAGACTATTCAATGTGTGATAAAACATGAAATTTGGAGGTTAACATTCATTTAAATATTATGAATTGACTTTTTTAGCTGTATTGGTTTATGTAATAAATATCTTCCCTTGTGACTGTGAGCTCAATAAACCTTCAGATTTAGACAAAGATAAATCAAAAACTTATCGTTAAATCAAAGTTTTCAAAGAGTCCAAAAATTTGTTAATCTAAGAAAAAATTAAGTTTTAGAAAAACGAAAAAAATATATCAATCCCTGTTTTGAAATATTATTTGATCGAATCAAAAAAGATATGGGAATAAAAAATTTTTCAAACTTCCAAAACATTCGATGTCTATTTTTAGTATTTTTATTACTTTGTCAATAAATCGTAAAAAATATTATAAATTAAACTATACCCTGAAAGACAGGAGAATGTTACACGCACATTACCGAGAAGTATGGCGATAACACACAAAAGATAAATGGCTTTATTAAATTTTCTTATGAGAATTTTGCTGATATTTAACTTTCTTAGTCTAAATCAATAAAAATGTAGTTTAGTTATTTGGTTGTAAACTACCAGGGTAAGTTTAAATTATACTTTCAAAATAAACTGATTTTGAAAACGATAAATTGTTAAAAATAAAAATCTTGATAGATATTTTGATAGCTCATTTGGTTATGCGGGTAATAAACTTTAAAAAATTCAAACGCGTGCGTGATATTTGAAACAAGAAATTTACACCACAACTTATTTTTATCATTGTTTGATATCAGCAGATTTTTATCGGCGACCGTATTTATAATATTTAATAAAAACGTCAGGTTGAGATTTTGAAGTGTTTTTAATACCATAAAAATGGGCTCGTATAGAATCGGCATAAAATAATAAAGGGATTAAGAATTTAACATTCAAAATTTTTACCTTAACTTTTTTATAAAAATATCTCATGGGCCAAACTAATAAAAGCACACGTCTTAAAAATAACAGAATTTTTTTAAAGAACCTACATTCCTAGTGTAACGTGACATCCTTTGAGTTGTTTGTTTAACATATACATAGCCTTAATATCGTGAAAGAAAATTCTTTAAACTTAAAAATTTGAATATTACAAAATAATCTATTTCAAAAAATCTCGTTTCAAGTACAAAAGAATTACGAAAGTGATTCCTACAAAATAGATATTTTTTAAATTGATTATTATTAACATTGACATAGTCTTCGAATAATTCTGCATGATCGCTCAAAGTTCGCACGATATTACAATTAAAGAAACATGCAATTTAAATTAAATATAGATTACCATGTTATTTAATGACCTTAAAAACTGACAATTTTTGATGATATTCCTGAAGCAAAATCCAGATATATTTCAATTAATCAAATGTCTGTTTATCAAAAATTATATCATAGTTTTAATTGATTTACAGAAAATTCACATTAAATAATTCTTATCAAACTTGATATGTTAAGAATCAATAAAAAAGGGATTTCACAAAAATGAAAGAAAATCACAGTCATTGAAAATTTAGGTATGATGTATTTATTGAACATGCGTATAATGAAATAAAAGTTGAAATCCAGATCCATTCTTGAGAAATAAAATCTCTCATAAACGATGGAAAGTAAATAAGTCCCCATTATTTAATACTTAAACTTCAAAATATAAAGCCATTTGGATTAAAAAATTAAAAATATTCATAAACTGTTTTTTAATATTATATTTTGTAAGAAGCCACCTCTGTACCATAACTATTTTTCAAATTACAATAAAATCCAACTATGAGATTGTGTCATTGACTTTCTGTGATTTATTCAGCTATCACGTGATAACAAACCAATAAGTTGGTTTCACTGAGGAATGCGTGATAATATCAGATCAATACTAATATTCTCTGTCTTGCTTTCACATTAAACTGAGGATTTACCACGTTTACACGAGGCAAGAGTATCTTTAAGGATGGTGATACTTTCTTCAAAAGTGTTGAATCAAGTATAGTAGCCCCTGTTGGCTAAATTTGGGAATCCTACGAATGATCTATCATTAACCTTCTGTGTGTCTGAAAAGTGAGCTAGAGGATATAACCCCTCCATATCATGGTTAGCGATGGTTTTAGACCTCCCGAGAATCTCAGGGAAAATGATAAGCTTCAATAAAATAAAACTCAGTTTAAAGAACTTTAAAATCCATCATATTTCAAGCCTGAATCATTATCATGTTACTGTTTTCTGCCAATTTACACAAAAAATCCATTTATAGGTTGGAAATTAGAAAAATCAATTTGGACTCCGTTATGAATAACCAATAGTAACAAAATTAACATATTTTAATGCCTTTTTCATTTTGACATGCGTACCTAATCGTGTAAGTTTATGATTGTTTCATTTATGCTTTTAATTCACGTTATCAACTATTCATCGTGAAGTGGAAATTTCGTTAGGATGCTTAAAAAGCTTTTCAAACTTGTTTTTACTGGTATGATAAATGCTTTTTATAAAAATAAACTTTGAGATTTATGTCACACTCAAAAAATAAAAAGAGGATTTAAAATCATAAAATAATAAACAATGTATTTATCAATATACATTAACAGTTATCTCATAATTCTTTTATTCCAGTCAAAATTTTTAACATTTTTATTATTTGATACATTATAAATGAGTATAAGCCAGACTGTATAAAATATGTAAAATGGAGGAACTTAACATATGAGCTGACATGGAATAATTTTCCTGTTTACAATGGCATAAAGCTTATAAAATTAAAAAAATTTCGATTAGCTTCAAAAAAGCATGTTCAAATGTTTGATTTTTTCTTTATAATTTTAAAAAATAAACGCCTTAATAAATTTTTCAAACATTCATCCAAGATATATGATATTTTTTACCTTCTCTTCTCATTTAAATACCTTTAAAATGCTTTATTTTTGCATAAGTTGAATATTCTGTTTCTGTTCAAAAATAATCGGACCATGTATGACACAAATAGACTTTAAATGTTTGAATGAAAAAATGTTAAACTGTTTTGATAATTCATACAATTTACACGTTGAAGGATTGGATGAAAGTTAAAAATTTAGTGGAATTATTTTTTGCTGTACTATGTTTCCACATTTATTTATTCAGGAAACATTGCATGAATGTGCTCCATATTCCCCGCATTATTTTCAATCGCAATCTAAACTCAACTCAGGTTCATTCGATTGTTTTGATGTTAATAGATGTATGAGGATAAATAAAATATGCTTAGATGATCTGTTTCATGGAAATACTAAAAATTGTTAATTTAACGTTAAAATATAATTCATCACGATTAAAATTTTTGAGACAAAATCTTTCATGAATAATCAGAAGTAGATTAGCAATTGATAGGTTCGGTTGTATTATTTTAATTATTTGTCTTAGTGAAAAATGTACCAGGCATACTGGATACCAAAACTTTATTTTGCAAGAATTTTATCAAAATACATCCTGATACATTGTCAAAACATTAAATATTATTCTCAAAATTTTTAACTCTACTTCTACTTTGTTATGCCATCTTGAAATATAACATTAATCCACATGTGAATTTCAAAAATTTGTACTATAAAGATCAAAAAATACAATTAAAATATGTATAAATTCTTTTTCATTCATTTATATGATTTTTAGTCTTTGAGAGTGAATAGTTTACCTTTTTCATCAGATTATTTCATTCTTCAAATGGCTTTTGAGCATAGTCGACACCTTTTAGTGAAAAAACTCAATCATATTGTCATGATAAGTAATATTCAACAGTGGCAATATCCCGGTTTCAGAATAAGACAGGCAAATGTATTTATTTTAAGTATTAAATAAATAAAGCATGCATTAAATGATTTGAAATGCTAATTTTAATAAAATGCATCAGTTTTCCCATTCAAATTATAAAAAGGAAAAAAGAGATTTTACAATGATGGAATTATAAGATATTTCTCGATCAGGTTCGTTTAAAAAAAATGGATAAGTTTCAAAACAAACATAATTCAATTTTTAATATATTTGAGAGTTATTGAATAATATGCTTATCCCAAAATTATATGAGTTAAATATTTATTTTTTAACAATTATCAACACACACAAAGATTATAAAATTCTGAAAAAACCACGAATATTACATTTTAGTCCCCAAAACCAATTTTAATTTTTCATTCAAAGGCTTCATAAATAGGTGTTATCTTCTATGTTTTCATGGATTTTAAATTTTTAATATTATGTGATAGATTCATAATGTGGGAAACTGAAAACAAGAGTACATAATAGTAATCTTCCTTTCTAAACATAAAATGATAACAGTTTGATGTGAATCTGAGTTTTCACATTTATTTAACCTTAATTATTTTACTGAGAACGGCTGATTCATTTAAGTTTGATCTTAATAGGTTTTTAACAGAGAATGACTGAACTCTTTGTCAAAAGCGCGTTAATAAAATGTAAAAACTGCCAAATTGTAAAACTCAATGGTTAAACATATAAAATTCGAAAACCACACAAATGATGTCAATATCAAATGAAAATTACGACAGCTTCTAAAGATTATTTTTGATAAATTTATTCGCGGTTAATTTTGACACCAGTAGATTTTTAATGGGAAAAAATACTTTGTTTTGAAAACTAAATTACTTCTGATTTTTCAAAAACGTCACAAAAAGGATAAAAATCTTTAAATAAATTTTATTTTTAAGTCAGTTGAAACTTTAATGATAAAAAACATATTTTTAAACTATTTTAACTTTTATTGGGTTCTTGATATATTTTAATCTTTTAAAAATATGACTACGAAAATAAAATTTAAATATAAACATGATATTTTATCCATTTTTTTTCATTATATTGAGTTTGTTTACTTGGATGATATCATTCATATTTCACAACTGATGGTTTAAATGAATTTCACCAATAATTATTTACAACTTTTATTCGCTAAAGATAGTTTTTGCAAAAAGAGATGATAATTTATTTGAATATTATTATTAACCCTTTTATTGAGTATTTTCAATTGCGTAAGCACATAACAAACTTCTCGTGCTTCCCTTTGTTTACGTTGAGTTGAATTTAATACAAACTTTATTTTTTTAAAGTAATATATCCAGTTTAAATATCTTTTGAATATTATTTTATGTTCAACATATATTTATCAATTTTTTAGTATTTGCAAATTTTCCACATATAATGAATAAATAAACTCGTTTATCAACATGAAATAATATTTTATGTTTGAGTGGTTAGCTTAACGATCATTATTCAAGGAAAAGAATATAAACAGGAGAATAAATATAAATAACCTTCTCAAACTATTATACTCTTATTAAGGAATAAATAATTCTTTTATTAAAAAGTATTTGGTTTATAATACTTTGAGTTCAGGTATCATATACTCCAATAAAATCACGCTATTATGAAAAAAATATTTCGGTTTAAGGGATTTTATAAATTAAATTTAGTTTTGAGATTGTTTCTGCCTAAATTAAATTAAAAAGTTTATATTTACATACTCGTATATTTAGCTCCTTAATAAACTTTTACGTCTATGATAATTTTGATTCAAAAGATAACTATCAAAATCAATTCAGACTAAATTTATCCACAAGTTTTTAACAATTCTCATACCAATTGAAAAACAATGAGGTTGAATCATAATTAATTATGGTACTCTTAAAAAGAGATTTTTTCCATCCTAACCCATTTTTCTTAAAATATTTTAACCTTTTACGTGGAGACTGCTTTATCTCTCAAAGCAGGACGAAATTCACTATTTTCTGGAGAACGAATGCTTTTTTATATTTCTTATCACGGTATTAGATTTCTCAACTTAATACCTTATATATCTTTATTTCTAGTATAATCGACATTCATAAACTTCATGATTTTATTAAAACCACGAAAATAGGTAGTCTAAAGGTTCATTAACCACGAAAAATTTTATTTTATTTATTCTTCAATTTAGCTCGTTAATCCCATATTAGAAAAAGTAGATATGACGTTTTGTTACTCTGGTATGCGTGTAAAATCAGAAAAGATGAGAAATCTCCTAACAGGCCCAAATATACTTTTAGATATCAAGAGGATACACATAAGTTCAAAGGTCGACAAAGTAACTTATAACTAACAGTTAAAAGACCAATAAACGTCGAGAATATAGTTAGAATGATTTCATTTCTTGATATTATCTTAGAATATACAATGGGCTAATTTTTTCGTTGATGATATTTCAAAATAATAGTGAAAAATTATGAGATTAAATATGTTACATTTTGATCATAGATACTGTTAAGTCAAGGATTTTTAAAACAACATCAATTTCATTATTTTTTTAAACAATAAAAAAATTCTTTGGAAGTGTATAAAATGTTTTTCACCTAAATGATTTTTTCTCATTCTTTAAAAATAGCTGCCACTTAATATTAATATATCTGCAAAAGATTAGTTTTTTATTCATAAAATAATTTCTTGAAGGTTATCCTGAGAACATTTAGCTCAAAAAAGTTCATCTCAGATTATTAGACCACGGAACTCAAAAATATAATAATTATCAAATACAATGTTTAAGAAAAGATAAAAGGCAACCTTTCTATTTTGGTTTCTATTCTTAACTTTCCCACGTATAATAATGTTTAACAAAATTTATCGATGAAATATTTGATCATTTTAAAAAACCAGAAATTTTGTCAATAAAGTAACACTAATTTAACATAACATTGATGAATTAAATAACCTTTATTATTAAGATGAAAAAATTAATTACTTCGTTTATTTGATTTTGAATCATAAAGTGAAGTTAACCAAAAAGGTAACTGTAAATTTTTTAAAAGGGAAGTATAAATTAAATGAAATGAAGGGTAAAAAGAATGTTTATTTCATATCCGTTTAAATACTCTTCACACAATAGATAAATCGAAAAATAAATATTAAAATTTTTTAGTGAAATTTTAATGTTAATAATCTCTTTTAATTTATATTTATATTTTAATGAGAGTAAAACGATGAAATTTTTAAAATTTAATTTTGAGGAATTTTTGCATATATCGACTCGTTTGTTAATTATTTCACAATTCTTCAAAATCTGTTCAAAGATTCAAAATAATTACTCTTAAAAAACAAAACATTTAAATAAAATTAATCACTTTTGTCAAAAACTGAAGGAGATGGAAAGGTAAGCAAAAATATGATCGCATAATTACAATGAAATTCAAGATATATGAAAATATCTTGTTATTTATTTCATTTTGAATATTTCAACAAATTTAAAAATTTTTTCTATCGTCGCTTTTAAAAGGTGATGAACATTAAAAAATAACAGCAGAATTCTCACCATGACCACAGCTTTCATGAGAATATTTAACAAAGTAATCCAATAAATCAACACAAATTCTTCTTTAAATAACATATTTCTGAATGCATAGTTTTGAGAATGAAACTAAACGATATTTGACGAGATCATTTTTTATATTTGTATGCAGAATGACTCGTATGAGTGGTCTAAATGTATTTTGAAATATCATTCAAAAATTTTCGAGTTTTCAATTTTATTACTAAACTCGAGTTAAAGCATATAAATCGAATTTAGGTCCAATCGAAATAAGTCTAATATTATTACTAGTCTGAAAATTTTCTTTCCCACATTTTAAAAATTTTACTTTAATCTACAATAAATTTAATGACAAGTTACTTCAGTTAAAACCATAAGAGTTTCCTTGAAAGCCCGACTACTTAAAATGAGACAAAAACAGTTCTTAGCTTGATTGTTATCGTCTACTTGAAACTCCTCAATCGATTTGTACATGTTCTTTTGAATAAGCTCAACTTTAATCTCATTATAAATTAAAATTTTTAGTCAAATCGATGGTATGCCTCAATTTTTAAAATTTTTTTTCAACTTCTATCTGATAAATTATTTCAACAATTGAGTAAGCCCTAACATTGATAATGAGACAATATCTTATAGCAGGCGACATAATTGAAACTCAAAGCAATCATGGAACTGTTAATACTCAATAGCTGAATGTTTTTCATGTCACAAAATTGAACCACTTACTCTATAGGTAGAACAGTTAATTGGAAGAAATGAGAAACAGATATGTTAAAAACGTTTTTAAAGGAGAGCCCATTCAATTATACTTAGGATTTTCTTAACCGAATATGATGTCTAAATTCATAAAAAGCAAAATTCTTCATTAAGTTAAAATATTAATCAAAAACGGGCGAATATTTGTATAAAATTAAATTTGGTGATAGATAGCCTCTATTTCATTAAATTATACCTTGAATGCAGGAAAGTGACTTATAAGGAGGTTTAAGACAAACTAATTCCAATCTTATTACCTAGGTGATAAAACTTTGGAAAAGACCGCTGAAAGAGAAAATATTATTCCAGAATAAATTACTGAACCATTTTTGGTGCACTTATTTATATACAGGAACAATTATAAAATGGTAAAACTAACTCAAAAAATAGACGATAAATTTTTAACATTTAATCGTAAGCGGAATACCAGCATCATAGCCCAATTATAAAATATACTTCTGTTCTGATAAAAATGACACAAATGTGACATGATAAAATGATGTCAGGACAAAAAACCGAAATTCAGATTGATAAATTTCAACACCTACAGTGAATTTGAAAACCGATTCAAAAACTCTTGTTCGAGAAGTAGATTTAAAAGCAACGAGCCCATACTGGTCAAACCTTGGTATGTTTAAGAATATGAAAGGATCAAAAAGAATATCTGTAAACCATATTAGAGCTAATCACATAACTGTGAAGAAACATGACTGTTATTCTTGAGACAAAATATTTGAGCATAAAAATTGTTTGATAAGTTTCTCAGGACCTGTGTTAGCAAGAATGTGCTCCTAAAATCAAAGTTTTAACGATTTACAGAATATTTTCCTTTTATTAACATTATGGATGCTATTAAGCTCAAGAATAACCTTTAGAATTTTATTTTCCCTTCAACATTTCATTCAACGGTGGATCGCTTCTTTAAAATTACATTAGGAAATTTTGCCAAGTGTAACTGAACAAAAAATCCATTTGGAGCGATTCATAAAACATTATCTCGAACACCTATATCTGTCGGTTAATACAATTCTGAAAAGTACGATGATATTGAAATGCCTCAACACATATTATCATTACTAGAGTTAAGTATATCGATGATTTTTTCATGTCCTGTAAATACGAGGTACACCTAGAAGGCAAATAAAATATGAAATTAAAAAGCCATTTTGACATTAATAATTTAAAAAAATAAATGAATTGATTTCTGGTGGATGGAAATGCTATAGAATTTGCATTTAGATCAAAAATATATCGGAATTATTGAAGTAAACAAACAATGGAAGTTAAAAAAGCCACTTACTTATTTTTATACTTGTTGAAAAATCATGCAAAACCTCATTTTCTCAGATACTCTGTTTGCAATTTAAATTTTATATCAACTGAGATGCTATTTTGAGAGAAAATGGAGCTCAATAATCTTGATCGATTATTGAGATCTTTTAAAGGTTATAATATTTATGTAAATACTACCAAAAGAGAAAACAATTATCGAACGTTATAAAATACAAATTATCGGGTTTTTCGAGGAATGCGAATATTTTAAACTGTATCGAATTTGAGTTGAGTTTACAATAACGATAATCCATGATACCTTAGCTAAGATTTAAAAATTCAAAAATTTGTGTGTTTGAGCTTGACAGATGTTTTAATCAGCTGATTTACATTTAGACATCGAGTGAATGTAAAGTACATGGAATGTGAAAAACCTGTCTTTAATATGTAATTTTATTTTTTTTATAAACTTAAAACTGCTTGATATAAAAGAGTGATCGACTTTCACTTCTCAAAATAACGAGTTGAATAATGATCACATATCACGTTAATTTATATCTTAGTTTAACGAAACAAATTCTTTTATTTTGTTTTATTTATGTTTGAATATTTTTCTTGAACCAATAGTAGGAAGATAATCGAGCATAAATAAATTGGATTTCATTCTTTACTATTTTAACGAAAACCACAGAAATAAGAATCGAACTACCTTCAAAATTTATTTTATTTTTAAAATATACTATTGGTGATAAACGATCAACTCCCACAACTTTTGACAAAAGTTTAATATGGATGATTTGCAATGTTTGAAAAAATGATGCTATGAATCAGTTTTTGTATAATATAAAATGTGCAAATGTTAATTATCTATCTTTTAAAATAATAACTAATATAGATGTTAAACAATGTGATATATATTTCCGAGAACGGGTCAGATTTAATGGGCTCTCTTTTAATTCCAAAAATAGGCGAAATATATATCATAAATGCAGTAGTAACTTTTACATGTAGGTCGAGGTAACAGCTTGAACTGAGATCAAAGCTAAAACCAAGTGAAAGTAAATATTTAATTTAAAAATGGGTAGACGTGTGAAATTATTCCAATTGAGAGTTAAAGTATTAAAATTGGGTAAATCCGAAATATCCACATGATTTGAAACTTCTTAATCACCAATTAAATTAAGAGGCTGTTTAAAATTTTCTTTTCAAAAAATAGCTGACAAAAAGGAAAAATATCGTGAAAATATGTGATGATTATGATTTAGTTGTGAGGGAGTTTAGTCATTTTGATGATTTAGACAAAATATAAACCAAAATATGATTTATAAATTGAGATATGGAGGTAGTATTCCATTACAAATGTAAAATTAAACATATGAAAAAATAAAAATGATTCTTTAAATATACACAGCAAACCAATTAAATTTTCTTCGATAAGACTTCTCGAGCCAAAAAATCTTAAATCTGAGACCAGTTATAAAAAAAATTAATAGCCTTGACATTTCATAAAATATCCACCAGGCTGTGCACTCACTTTTAACTTGTCTTATTAACTATATGAAATAGATTCCACAATTTCCACTAAAATTTTACATTAAAATCAATTAAAAAACCTAAAATAACATATAAATTAAATCCTTTAAAAAAATAAAAATGAAAAATTTAAACTCGATGGAATAAAGGGTCATATCAGTCATGATATAAAGTTTTATAAAAGATTAGAGTGAAAAAGACATTGATAATACAGGTTATCTAGTAAGATCCTAAATCTTACATAAAAAATTAAAGTATTTTCATGAGCTTATGAATTGGTTGATTTATTATTGTTGCATTAGAGAGGGAAAAGTTCTGATAGAAGCATGCAATAGGAAGTGAGAGTATATAGGAAATTAATTTTTTTATCATTCAGATAACGCTCAGATGGTAAGTTTGATGTTCGTCTGAATGATTTTAAACCGCATTTCTTTCAGAAATTTATGTAAAAAAGAATTTTTTGTTTCTATTGACCAGAAGAACTAGAGATCATATGATTGCTTCAAATAATTGAGAAATGTTTTAATGTGGACTTTTTTTATTTTCAAAAATAACCCTGAATTTCTTTTCTAATGTTGTGGTCAAAGTAATATAACCATAAAAGTTATCATTTTTCAAGAATTTTTCAAAGCTTTTACTTGAATGAATGAAGTGTTTAAATATTTAATTTATTCAATTTTTCAGAAAAATAAAGTATTTAAAATGTTAAAATGATTCATTCTTTTATCCTTCTAACTTAATTAATTTCATACATTTCGATGAGTATGTAAATATCATAACTGTTTCATCAAATTTGTTATCTGAGATTTTCCCAAATAATTGACGTACATTTGAACGTGAAATATCTAAGAATCTGAACATCATTTTTGATGATATCTTACTCATAAATTATAATGATCATTTGAATGCTAAAGCCGAAATTTTTAAAAAGTAGAAATAAATGAATTATCGAATTATTTAAGAAATTTAAATTTGATTTAATTCGAGACAAAACTAATTAAGTCAATTGTATTGTGGAATACATCTTACATATTTATCTTGATGATTAAAAATTAAAATATAACTGAGAAACCTATACACAAAAGTAAAGATCAAAATTTTTGATCTTCGATTACATTGATCAATTTAATCATTTATTAAATGAATAAGCGTGTGATATAAATATATTCATGTTGAAAAGTAATTTTTGTGTCATTAAGGTGTTTTATTTTTCAAAGATCCAAAGCGATAAAAAATATTTTTAAATTAAATGGCGCACCAAGAAAACTAAACGATGAAAGTAAGAAAATAAGATAATTGTGTTTGAGTATTTTAATGTTCAATTCCTTCAGTAAAATAATTTTATTATTTGTTGAATCACAAATCTTATGATCGATCATACTTTATATGAATTATAATATCAGTACGAGAAAATAAAATTATAACGATAATTTCGGAACAAATAGAAAGGAGAATGATATGTTCTCTTTGTAAATTTGATCTTAATATAGTCGATGAATCAACAAAGGATATTGAAGGTGATTCCACATCAGAATATTTTTTTTAATTTATAATTTTAAATAAATTTAATTCAAACATTATTGAAATAAGACACGAATTTGAAATCATTCATTTTTCCAATTGTTTATGAAAGATATTCCACAAAAATTAAAGAAATATAAAACGTCTACACGGAATTTCAAACAAAAAGATATTCATTTAAATAACATCAATGAAATGTTCGAACTTTGAATATTAATTTATTTTAATTTAAAAACATATAAACAGTGGAGAAACCATGATTACTGGGATTAAAAAACGTCACAGGTAAATTTTTAATGTTAATGCTTATCTAATTGGATATATCTGAAGCTAATATAAAATTTGCACTTCAAAGATCAGAAATTATATATTATTTAAATGAAAATTTTTTTATTTTGTAATACCATTGTTAACATAAGTCTGAATACATTTGTCAAATAATCCCATCAAATCTTCATTCTCAATTCAAAATCTTTGGAAACACCATGGTAAATAATTTGACAGGTTCATATATAATAAGGATGGTTGCATTTTATTTTTATTCGAATCAAAACTGAGAGAAAGGATTGATTGATTTTTGATTAATATATAAATTTCTTATAAAGATTAAAGAGACAGAAATACTTTGAGAATATTCGATCACAACCACAAGAATATTTTAATTTGCAATTTTAGCCTTTATCTTCAAAATAAAAGCTTATTTTAAACAACTTAAAAATTTTTTCCAGAGAAATAATTCAAAGGTAAAATTGAGATAAAATGTAAAAAAAATAAATGAAAAGTAAACCAGAGTATTTATCATAATATTATCATTCTTAAATCAGACTTAAGTTGTTAAAATGTAAATAATCTTGAGGAAATTATTTTTAATACTCGAAGTAATTTTTTATGTATGTGTAGCAAGTGAAAATTAAAATTATGATAAAATTAGCCTTATAATGTAACGAATGTGATCGCTTTATTTTCGCATTTTTAAAATATTTTTGTCCTTGACTAACTGACGATTTTCAAGATTAGTTTTATTTTATCTCGACTTTTTATATTTAAAATGTAGGATTTTTCCTTTTCTCTTGAAAAAATCACAAAGCATTGAAGGGTAGTAACGGATATTTATTAGGTGAAAATAAATTGAGGTAAAAACGATAGATTTATAATTTTATTTAATTGGTTGACAGCTTACATGAAAAACTTTAATTAGTAAATTAAAAATAATGATAAATTAATCTGTTTTATAAAAATATTTCACTAATAATTGACTGATTAGCATGTCTGTTATTTACGTCTTCATATAGATTTATAAATTTTAACTTATTGAGAAAAAAATGAATGAAAATGTATGAACTATTCATACGTGACTCCTTTTAAAAATAAAATATAAAGAACATTTAATAATATGATGAAAGAAAAATACAACACGCTTAACTTCAGTTCATTGATAAAATATTTTCATTATAGTTTTATTATAACTTACAATAAAATGAACCTAATTTTAAAGGATATTAATGTTTCAAATAAAATATATTTTCACATCTCATGTTCAGTAAAACGATGTTTTGAATTGTTTTAAGCTAAGTATACAGAATAATTTAACGATTATAAAATACTGTCATAAACTTTGACAGCATTAAGAAATTAATCTTTCAAAATTTATTGCTAAAAAATTCTAAATTTTAACAGGAAATGTATTTTTCACATAAATTCGTGTTACAAAATACAAACATCAACATCCTACATTTCATTAAAAGTTTAAAACGTGTAAATTTTTAATTATGAAATTTATTTTTAACGTTTGGTGTTGAGAATTTATTGAAACATTTAATATCTATTGTTAAAAATATGACAAAATCATATCCAGGAAAATAACATTCTGAATCAAAAGGTGAAACTATTTCTATAAATATAAAAATTTATCATTTTATGTTGATGTATTAACTTCTTCATTGTCAAATAATCGCATTTATTTTTTTTTTATTAATTATAAGTTTAAAGTTCTTAAAACTTTGAGATAACCATTAAAAATATAAACTACACCAAAATAAACGTTTCCAAATTAACGAAGATTTAAAATTAATTTGAGCTGTTCTACACAATCTTTAAATAAATTTCATGACAATTTTTTCCAAGAAACTGTCTTTATTGTTTGTCAACATTTCGCTGAATACAAAAATATGTTTTGAACAAATCAAAGATTTAATATTACATGTTACATTAACTTTAAAACAAGGGAACTATTTGAGAAATAACATATTTTCTGCAATTTATAAAGCAATGGATGCATCTCAAACCCTAAAATTTCAAAATAAAATTATTTAATTTGAACATTGTAGAAGTCTTATTATAAAGTTTATGTGTTCAAAAAGTTGGTTATGATCGTCATCGTAAAGGCACATTGTTATATTAATAATTGTGATCTGAAATTAATTTTATGTAATGTTTTAATTTAGAATTACAAGATTTGAAATCTCAAAAAACATAAAAATCATTTGATTATAAAGTGAACATGATAAGGCATTCAACGAATTGTTGAAATGAAATTTCCTTTTATAATATCAATTTATGTGATAATAAAATATTTAGATTCACATATTGTAAAAGGGAATATTGTATCAGTTAATCTTGATATAATTTCTCGAATTTTATATTGTAAAGTTCCTGCTAATTCAATAAACTACAAAATGTATATTATAAGAAAATTTAAAACATATTTAAATTTAAAACATTCAGTAAAATATGTAATTCGACATCAAATCTTCAATTCAATTAAATAAGATGCATGAAAAGTATTTTATAATTTGATAACTTATTCATACCTTAAATTTAATGTAATTTTCATTTCTTATGTATAACGATTGGCTTATCGATAAAAAATCAAAAACTTTAAAATTTTCACACATTTTTCAAAGAAACGTTTTTTGCAAAATATTCAGAGATACATATGGAAAAACCCAAATATCAAAATCTAATCGAAATATTTTAAAAACGTGTTTATTTTTTGATATAGATCAATACGTTAATGTATTATCACTCTGTGGATAAAGACTGGCAATCTGTTCCCAATATCGATAAATATTTTGAAAATGAATTTAGTATATCGAAATGAGAAGAAGAAAAATTTATTGAAATTAGCTCTCGAGATTTTATGTCAGGAATCTGTGATTAAAGCTTTCAGAGAAACAGTTTTGTCGTTAATCTAACTTAACCTGCGACGATTTAAAAAAAAGATTGTGATTTATCTGGCTTAGCGTTATCACTGATTTGTATGTATATACTCAAATTATTCAAAATATTGATAATTTTTCTGAATCATATTTTTGAAAAGATTTAAAAAGACAAATTCAGATTGTTACCTTTCTAAGAATACTCATTTGATTAAACAGAAAAATATTTGCCACGCTTCTTCGAAATTGCTCGTGACAAGCAGAAATTATCAATATTATAGGAAAGAAATAATTTTGAAAAATTTACGTAGTCATCAACATCAATTATCGAATCAGATTGTAAGAATATAAAGTTTGAATAACTGACAACGGATGAAAAGTTTGAAATTAAAGTTCGAAAGTTAGATCTAAACAGAAATTTCACGAATTAATACAGATTTTAACTAAAATGCAGATATATTGGATTTATATTTAAAAACATGGAGGTTTGATAAAAGTTATAATTCTTTTTTTGACATATAAAGTAGAATATATGTGGTTCGCCTAACTAAGATTATTCTGTGATAAATTCATTCATTTTTGAGATTTATTTTTATAAATAGTTTTATTAAAAACGCAAGGTGTGTGGTGCATCTAGTAATCTAACCTTGAAAGATTATGAGATTTATTAAAATAATTAGCAATTATTCATAAAACACAATTTCTAAAGAATTACAATGATTAGATATAAAGCGCTACATAATCCTAAATTGAAAGTATTCATTGAAACATTCATTTCAATATTAATAGGTACGATATTAATTGTTTTAAAAAACTCTTTGTCATAAAATTAACTATTTTTATTTGGCAGAACGAAGATAATTATCAAGGATACATTAAAAAGTTTTGGATTTAATTATAATTCACGTTTCGACGAATTTTCAACACATTCATCTTTTAAGAAGTTGTTTATAACTTGAATATCTCATTACTATAATGTATTCAAATATCTTCGTTTAAATTTTCATGAAGAAAATTTATGGTCAGATTAAATTCCATGATAAATTGTGTGTTTTGACCTTAAAATATTTTTTCTCATTTTCCCAAAAATTTATTAACACACAACATTCAACTTGTTCCTTAAATTTCTTCACTAAAATAACTTAAGATATGATTTTGTTATTTGCAATGATACATTAGCACCCATTACTATCGTATCTTCAAAGGCCATTGGAAGTTAATTTTATGATAAAAAATTCATATATTGATAACATTAGAGATCGTAGTTGCATAGGACTATCTTTTATTTCGGCAAGATGTTTCCTTTTTTATTTCATAAAAATAAATGTTATGTTTAATTTGTCATATTAAAGGATTTTATAAAATGATTTGCATAAAAATAAATAACATTTCTGGGATCATTTATGATCTCTATATTATTAAAATCATTGATGCAATACAATATTCAAAGAAGTTTAATTATTACCATTAGTTTAAGTAAATTACACTGACTTGCAAGAAAATTTTATGATTATTTCAAGATTTAAAACAGCCAATATATCAAGTAAAATATATCTGAAGTTATTAAAATACAATAGGAAAAAATTTGACATTTATTCATTGACATAATGTTTAATGACGAAATTATTTTATAGTTATAATATGATAATATATTTCTATTTAAGATTATGTTTTACTTGGCTCAATATATTTTTGAGTTGCACGAAAATTTACACTATTCTGAATTCTTTGGTTCTGTTTTTGAGTTAAATGAATATTTTTATCCTTCTTAAACTTTATCGTCATTTAAATGTTAACGTATCTTGGATAATTTGCGGCTTAAATCAATACAGTATCATGATTATAATATTTAAATTGATTCATAAAGATCGATATTTAAAATTTTTTACACAGAAACTGAATGAAAAAATCATTTTTAATAAATAAAATCGAAAATGTTTTCAGTATATGCCAATTCTTTCTATTTACCAGTAAAAATATCAAATTTCTTTCATGTTCTCATTTTAAGAAATTATGTATTTTGAACTATATGTTGTCGAAATATGAAAACTAAGACATTTTTGAGTATTATATTAAAATTTTTACTTTTCTAGATGTATAACTTATCATAGTCAAAGTAAGCATGAACTGCAAAGTGTATTCAAAAGTTAAAAGTATAAATAATGATTCGTTATCAGATAAACATGCATATTATCTGGATGTTCTCAAATTTTTATGGGCAAGTCTAAAAATCCTCAAGGCTGTTTAGTATATTTCTCATATGCTTATGAATAGATTTATTTTTGTTGAATACTTTCAAAATTTCCTTTATATTTTTATTTGATTATAAATATGGCGAACATATATAAAAGCCGTTCTTTTTTAGATATCTGTTAATTCTAAAGAGGGTTTTTGATAAATAAGAGTTGCCATATCGAAGAGTATGTTAATACAAGCTAACAAAATACGTTGTCACATGAAATAAAGTACCTGTTTGATATAAAGAAAATTGTCTTAATTTATTGTGGAAAGATGTGATCTTATGTTTGGCATCCTCTCTCAAAAATTAGAGGGTTAGGATAGTTATGTTGCTTCATTTAAAGTGTTTCGAAATATAAAAGTAGTCATTTAAATTTATCACATTGATGTTTGCTATCACCCATTTTAGTTAACAAAAATTTTTTTTCACTTAGTTTGGCCAAATTATAAGTGGTAGAGTTCATAAAAATAAATTTATGATATATACGAAACATTTATCAGAATTTATAACTGAAAAAGTCCGATTTTAGTTAACTAAATGTTTATTGACCGCATAATAAGAGGAATCTAATTATTAAGTCTATTTTTGTTCCCTTGTTGTTCGGAGTTTTTTCTTAAAATAGAACATGTATTTTTTGAAATGATGTCAATGAATAGATAATTGACTGAGAAACTCATAATTCACATTTATCAAACGATTGCCATATTATGAGTTGAAGTTCACTGCAAATTTTTTTTCTTTTTTAAAATATAATACAACAGCTATTGAAGATTTTTATGTTTATTTAAAATAAAATTTTAGGTTCCCATTTATAAGTTCTAGCATATGCTTTAGGTTTGTCTAACATCAGATAAATGTCATAAACTATCAACAAAATATCTTTTAAAATAGTTTTGCAAGCCGTAGTCTATCTTTGAATAAGAGGAAAACAAAAATAAAAGAAATTTTATCTACCTTCGTAAAAAACAAAGGATCAAGGACGCTGTCTATTGGTTGAAACTATCACCGCATACATACATTTTTATCATGGCTGTGATAGATATCGTTGTCTTTTTTGTCACATTCTATTTTCTGACAGTTTGATGAGAAAAAAAAACAAATGAATATGAATCAATGGGAATTTATTATGAATGTAAATTTTGAGAAATATATCTTGCGCAAATTTGTGTTATTGTAAAAGTTGTTAATTTGCTTCGATTTATTTGAGTTTAGTGAATATCTGATGTCTATGATCAGTGAAAATATTAAATATACATCTCAAGATGAAACATTGAAAATTATAAACAACCTAGACATGATCCAATTTATCTATTTCAATTGTAAATTAATGATATTTTTTTCATAAACTAACAGGGAACCACATCGAATTGTGGTAATCGATTAAATAACGCGGTGCGTATGAAAGAATCTAATTTATTCATGTTGAGAAAATGATTGTCGCTAGCTTCCTTAGTAATATTGATAAAATGCTTAAAAAATTTTTTAGTTTCATCATTTGATGGTTTTAAACATCTCACAAAATAAAAGTTGAATATTTTCTTCGTCGTAGTTTAAATGATAAATTCTATCAGAAAATCAGCTTGTACGATTCAAATAATTTTTTACAACACAAGGAGAAGTCTAATAGTATGAGAATCCGTTGAAAATATTATAGATGGCCTTCTTTTAAAACTTAAATATTTGCACAATTTTTTTAGATTTAGTCGTGAGTAAAACTTAAATATATAGAAGATACACGAAATTTATTTGTTCAAATGAAAAAAATTGATTTCAATATATTAGCAGGTGTTGCGGTTTGACTATAAGCTCTTGCTTTGTTTTTTAAGTGATGTTTACACAGTTGAAAATAGCTCACTGGATTAAGATACATCCACTTGATTTCATCAATGGCTATTTGTTAAAAAACACGAGTGAATGATAACCCAAATTAACCATTGGTCATACGAATCAAGAATATTTTGGTATTTATGACTCACCTCATTAAAATTCTTCTTTCAATGTAAACATGACAATTTATCGCTGTTAATTTGGAGCTTTCATATAAAACAGAAAAATATCAAAGTGTATTTTAACAGGAAAGTATGTCTATTTTTAAATTCATATGAAATTGAATTTTCAAAAAATTTTTTCAAACTGAATTTAAACCTACCATGAAAATTCAATTATTTGATTTCTGAAGATGAATCTACAGCGCTGAAAAAAAAATTAGACTTGTCCTAAAATATTTTACAATTATTAATAAAGCTCGTCGCTACATAGTGGTGATCCCGAATCGAACATCAAAGTAAATATTTAGGTAAAGCTTCCCAAGTTCTGGGTAACTCCAATCACTGGTGTGGTTTGCTTAGACTGAAGCTATAATTAACATTCGCAATGTTACAAAAAATTGTACAAAGTAATATAACGTCGTCGTATCTTTTGACCAAGGCACTGTTACAAGGTTAAAAGATACTATCAGCAATCTACCAAATCACGAAATGTACTCCACGATAGTAGGTCAATTCATAAATACTTTTTGTTAACTAGGAGTAAGTGAATTGCATGAATACCAGACATCGAGTAACTTGGAGATAAAAAGACATCATAGTTATAGTGTAGATGAGTCCTATCTTGAAGACACACTTCGTGCCTTCTACACGAGGAAATATACATAAATCATCTTCTAGAGGGCGTAAGAATGCAAATAGCTCGTGAGCACATTTAACATCTGGATATAATCGCTCATCCGGCTTAGAAGGTGTGTCAAGCTAAGAACAGGAATTGTGGTTTCGCATCTACCGACGAAGACAGAGAAAATTCTTTCTTACGTTCATAAAGCATCAAAGAAAGAAACAGAAAATGTTCAAAATTTTGAATGTTGTTACCAACATAATAAATTTATGACAAAAGCGGTGCTCCTCTCTGTTAAAAAAGGCGAAGTAATGCCATAAAATAGAAAAGTTATCAATTAATTCATTTTGGGTATCTTTTCAATCGAAATATGGTCTTGAGTGAACAGTATTAGTGAAAAAAGTGAACCTTGCAGCTTTTTTGATACTCTCTACCACCTTCATAACCAACGCATCACCTCGGGTGCCCGAGAGGCTAAACTAGAGCCAATTTTGGAATGGAATCAAAAATCAAATGCCGAAATTTCTATCCGTTTTTCAAACATGAAGAAAAGCTTGGAAAAATCCACCTAGAGTCTTTCCTTGTGAATCCATTCATAAACTTTCCGAAAACTCCTGATTCAAATAAATCTTTGAGACCAATTAGCTCATACATTGAGGACCAGAAAACCACGCTTTTATCATGCTTTGACGATAAGGATATCGTCTGAGGTGTGCAAGTTCTTCAAGTTCATCCTTTACGACAGGTGCAATTGCTATTCCTCACATATTACTGTTATAACGCACATCAATGACTCACACAAGAGCATAAAATTTACAGCTTTTGGATATGCATAATGCTTCGCGACAGACGTTCAAGACGTCAAGGTGCTCTAGGTGCACCTTTAAACACAATAACAACCACTCTAAACTCCTCCAACTGTCAAAAAATCACTAAAACTCGCAAATCTTTAAAAACAGACTGTCGAATTTTTTAACTCGAAGCCAAAACATTTATTATCTGAATTAATGTTAGAAACTATCCTGTTTCCGTCAATCGTCGTAAACCAGCACATGTCTTCAAAGAAACTGAAACCGAGGGCTTGAAGAGAGGCACTGTTGAATCGTATTCTGCTAAAACGAGAAAACCTAAAAAATAAGACTTATCTTACAAAATCGTAGATTATATAAAAATGACCAAGTTAAAATCTTTTTCGATAAAATACCTTCGAATAAAATATAAGAATTCATACATCAGCATAAAAACAAAAGTGGATCAACAATCATCGAAAACCTCTTGACTTTTCATTACAAAACCAGTCATAACAAAAATTTGGAAAATAACATCCGAAATAATTAGATTATCAACACCAAATAACGAATGAAAAATAGAGGTTAGTTATGGAATGATAGCCTAAAACTTTCATAATAATTAATCATTCTTGTCTGAAAATTTTAAATTTTACTTAAATCAGAGTTTTCCTTTTTGATATTTCACATTCTTTGCGAGAAAGTAAATATTATTTTAAATATGAAAGAAATAATAGAGAAACTTGGAAGAATCACAATGATGAATTTTCTGACAAAACTAGAATTAAATTTTTCACCTTATCAATCTACCATTAAGAAAAATAGTTCTATCGTCACCATTTATCCCATATATAAGATGAGAAATTTAAATTAATAAAAATCAGCAAATGTAATATTTGTCCATTATATATACAAAAACACAGGAAATCTAAAATTATGACTCGGGTGATTGAACCAAGGTTATACAGCAAAAATTAAAAGACGCGAATATAGATTCTCAACCACAGCCGTCTTCTTTCACCGAAACTTTTTACCATGGAGTTTCTTCGCTTAGCTCAATCTAATATATAACCATAAATTCAAATTGGCAAAATTTTGCTGGACATAAAGTCAAAAGTCACATATAGAAACGAGTTTGAAAAATAAGATTTGTGCCAGTATTCTTTTCATCAATATTTTCCCTATTTTTAAAGAAATTTTTATGTTGACCTTATTTTCGTTTATTCTTTGTATTAGTCGATAAAATAAATTTAATTACTGTTTATTTCAATGATTACCAAAACAAAAGATCTGAAGTTAGTAGATAATTTTTTGAATATTTAATTTTGATGAAGAATTTTTGGAGTTCCTTTCGATAACGCTGTTTCACAAACCACTTTTACATTATGAAAGTTGCCTTTGGAAGTCTGTTTTATTCTAGTAATGCTTTTACAGTGTATAAGAACAGAAATTATTTTTAAATAGCTTGATACATAAAAGTTATATATGATCCCTTTCTTTATGATTTGATGGAAAATATTTTTTAAAGCTGTTACAATTTAAATTTATTCAATCTTTTAAATTATGAATGAACGACCTCCAAGAATTTATACCTTTTAAATTTCATGAATTATATTTGATTCAAAATTTTGAAAGAAGACCATCATATTTTAAAGCGAATAATTTCGAAAATAGATAAATCAAATATATTTAAATCGAAACGAAAATATAACGCTAATATTTTATAAATTATTTTACAACTTAAAATGAATTATAAACTTAAACTAAGGCAAAATATAGATCTAAATATTTGATAAAATTTATGCCCATGGAAGACAAATATTAATTTCCATTTTTTAACTGCTTAAATATTACAAATTAAAATTTGTTTAAAATACATGAAATATCTCTAAAAATTATGTTGTAATTAATTTTGTTAAAATTTATTCAAGATTTTAACTGTTATATTTTAAGAAATAATCAAATCGAATGTAAACGATTTTCGAATGGATTTTTATCGTATACGTAACTACAATTTTTCAGGCTTATGATATGAAAGGCAGGAATAGCCCATACTTCGTTTTATGGAAACTTTTAATTGAATGATTTCTGTAACACGTGAATAACAGTAGGACGCGCGACAGCATATAATTTGTATTGTATCAATCAGATCTATTGATTGCAAATAACCACGAGGAATGTTAAAAACCTATTTACGGAAGACAATTTGATACGGAATTACAAATTCTAAAACTTTGGTAGAAATATAGAACCGTAGTAAATCTATCTATTAAAATTCGAACTATCATTCCGGATCCTAACCGGAGTAGATGATAACTAAAGTGATCTACTCGAATAGGATGCGTTTTTAAACTGCTTTATTTCAAGAAAATTTCGATTGATTCTGGAAATTTCTCACCTTGAGAGGTTTAAAAGCTTGATACGAAGAATGAATTGAGTTATTTGGCAGGAGATATGAGAAGCTACACGATGTTTTTATGAAATTTTCGTTTTTTGTTCATGCTATCGAAATGAGGGGAAACACCGAAGAATTACGAAACCAGGTTTTCTGACCTTTCTATGAATTGCAAATTCGAGAGAAACGTAAACCATATAATACGGGCTCCGTATATCATTTTTTATCTGTATAAAGCCACAGAATAGGAGTTACTGTGAACTTTCTAACTAAAGGACTCCTCTCCGTACGATTTTTTCGGGAAGGGATAATAAATTTTGATGTATCAAAAAATGCAGATGCATTTCAAGTTCCATAAATTGATTATATCTCTTCAAATAACGTTTCAGACATTTGCAAGATCAAAAAGCCTTATAAGTAAAGGAAAGTTAATGTTAGAATTTTGGATGCACGTTATGATTGTATGAGATGCGCAAAAACCCAAAAATCGTTCGTTGAGCTGGTGCCCGGCGATAAAAGCCCAATGCTATGCATGTAAATATGTAGGACTCTTATCAGCCGTGTGTTTAAGTTCATAAGAGCGACACTCAACGCAACGGATGAAAAATCATAAAATACATTATATTATGACAATAATCTGTTAAAATTTTATTTCAAACCTTTTATCAAATGCGGTGCATCTAAATTAATGAGAAGGTTATGATAAAATATGTACAGGTGAACCTGTTTGTTGATAGTGGCGCTTCAGTATCGTATGTACGCAAGTCGATTTGGGTAAAGCTGGGGGAAACTCATTTGACATCATCTGAAAACTTACAAGCTTATGGGTACAATCCCATTCGTGTCGAAGAATAAATGAAAGTTGTCAAGAACATGTAACTCAGTATCACTACCAGATGGCATGACCACTCTTGGTTCAGGTTGAATGGATCATTTTAAAATCAGATGATCCATCAACGCCATCCAGGTTATGCGGAACAACACAGCACGGCTTTAAAGACATGTTGAGAGAATTCAAAGAGGTTTTCACGTCAAACACGAAAGGAGTATCAAACATAACAGCTACACTGATTCTGTTTAATCAATTCAATCCAAAAAACATTTGCAAACAAGGGCGTATATCATACAGTATACAGGCAAAAGTGAAACGGAGATGGAAAGACTCATTAATCAGAAATATATTGAACGCATCGATATTTCGAAACTCCAATATTTCTGAGTTTGTCATGAAGTTAACGTTATAAAATTTGATAGGTCCATAAGGCCATATGTGAATTTTTGCTGAAATATCAACAAACAAGTTATTGGTCCACCTTAAAAACTGCCAACTCTAGACTACATACCAGATAAAAATAGATTAGATCCAAGTTTAGCTTTCCTGAACTAAAAAAAAGTATATTTACATTTCTAGACAGAAGATAATTTTAAAAATCTAGTTAGCATTTCCACGGACCTCGTATTTTCCGATACAAAAGAATGTCATGTGTTATATCACCACGAATGCTATTATTCAATATTTTATGAATATTGTTCTCAGGGATAATTCTAACACTGTCAGTTTATTAGTCGATATAATAATCTCCTGGAAAACGATAAATGTGAAATACATAACTTGCTGGAGGTATTTAAAAGACTAAAACATTTTATACATAAACACTTTAGCCGAGAAATGCCTCTGTATGAAAAACTAGGTATTCTACATAGGACATAGCATCGACAAAGATGGAAGTCACCCAACTGACCAAAATGTTTTGTTTATCATAAATCAAATTTGGGCTGCAGAATATCACACAGATACAGCTTTTCTTTAGATCCATATCGTCTTATGACTGTTTGATGCCGAGGCTAAATTCCATCTGCTGACCGTTTAACGACTTAACAGAGAAATATTCGTGTTGAAGTTGACAAATAATCATAAAATGTAATTTGAACAGCTCAAAATATTATACGTCATGCATTAGACTTAAACACTTAGAATTTAAAGCCTAAATGATGATGTTAACATCGGCCTCGAACGATGGAATCGGTTGTTTCATACTTCAATTGGATGAAAACAACAATGACAGATCGGTTCTAAAAGATTTAGCACCCTTAAAAAGGGCGAAAAATTTGTTGACGTTTGATAAAGAACGGCTTGCATCAGTTTCAACTCTAAAGTAGTAACACCCTTATCTTGATGGAAGGAAATTTAAGATCATCACTGACCAATAAAACCACTAGAAGGTACTATAAACACAAAAATATTTTTTCTCTCTATCATCCACAAGATGTACAAGATAGTGGGCTTCATAAATAGTTTTGATCATGAGCTCTCATATAGATTTGGGATGGTCAATATTGTATCAGATTTCTTACCATGGCTCCCAAATTCATGCGAAAGTTGCACAGATTCGATCACCATTCCAACCGATTTAATCTTGTAAATTGAGCATTCAAAATCAACAGATCATTGGTTGCAAAATCAGAAAAAAGACTCCGTAATATCAAAAATATTTGAATATACTCAGCTAAATTGGCCATGATAAGATATATCAGGAGCATTACTGCCATATAAGACAAGAGATTTGGGTTATGTTCAGAGGATGGCATTCTACGTTGAAACGGAAGATTAGCTTTACCTCATGACCTCCGAAATTTGGGATTACAATACTTTCACCAAAGCCATCCAAGAATATGACCCATGAAATCGTTGGTGGGAGTATGTATGGTGGCCGTCCATCTCAAAAGACGTGGATTGTGTTGTAAAATCATGTCAGTCCATATCCTCAAACGTGCTGGAACACAAATCATTCCTTTCAGTTCTACAATCGAACCCTGAGAATGGGTCCATATTGATTTCTATTTTACAGCTGACAAACAGGGGATGGTCACAATTGATGAAATCACGAAATGGATCGAAGTCTACACCTACGAATGATGGGAAACATTCAGCACAATACAGTGCATTGGCGATTTTTCGCTCGTATTTGTATCACATTCAGGATAACTCATGATAATAGTCGGCAGTTTATATCACAATAATTTGAATCATTTTGAGCATTTAAAGGAATCTAATATGTTTTAAACAACTCCCTATCACTCGCGATCAAATGGGATGGCTGAAAAACCCATTCGAACAATAAATGACGAATATTTCAAACTTAAGAACTTCAACTATGATCAGAAAAGGCTAGATATAGCAATTTATTGATATATTAGTGCTCAGAAAGATACAACCGGAAGGTCAGTTTCTAACTTGATGTTAGTGAGATAACAAAGGAGTCTCTTGATAGAGTCTAACCATCAGTTTAAGCTGACATCGACGAAGCTGGGATTTCAATGAAGAATACTAACCAAAGTAATTTACAACGTCTAAAATTTTTCAGTAAATCAACCCTTGTGGGTAATAAATGAAAACAACAGAGGATTTAGACAGGGCGAAATCGTGAAAAGATCAGGTCTCTTAAACTATGAGGTAATATCGGACAATAAATGAGTTCGTAAATATGCAGATCAACCCAAATAAAGAGTGAAGCTCGATCACCAGCTAAAGAAAAGTAAACCAGCAGAATTGTTCCGTGAAGTTGAAAATTGTCATACAGATAATCGCTCATCCTTACCCGAATATGAAGTTAGCGCTAATGATGAAAATCAAAAATCCCGTAGGTCTGAGAGGCTTAAGAACAAATATATATCTTTTTAGCAATGCTTCGATTTCATCGAAGAAGAACTGGTAATGTTTAAGAGGGGGAAATATGTGACACATGGATACTGTGAAGGGCGAGCGCTACATAGAATTAGTATCGTAGTAATTAGATTTATTGATTAAAATTTCAAAATTTAAAAATGACTTATTCCTTTAAATTTAAAATGTTTGACAATTCTAATTTTCATGAAATGCAATCTTGAAGCAAAATACTGTTATACATTAGATTTTAAAGTTAAAATTAATAAAAAATTTCAATTTTTAAATATTCCTTAGTAATTAACAAAAAGAATCAATTTATTCGATAAAAACGAACTCGTTCATGAGCTATTGAGATGACAGATATTTTATATTATCTTGATGATTTTGAGTTTTGACAATTTCTCAAACATAGAACCTTTAAATTTATTAACAAGCAGATAATAAACGGGGAGATCCTGTAAACAACTCACACACACTGTCAATTACAGCACATAGACGACAAGACAGAATAAAATTAACCTTTAAGGTAAGAAAAAACAAAAATTTACTTTATTTGTCAAACTACTTTCAGATCGTTATATCGAATATACGAAAACTCAAACGACTTGACCTAAATTTCAGGCGAGAGATAGCAGTTACTCATAAATATAAAAACACACGATATCTAGTCTCTTTGAAAATTTTTACATTTAAAAACGAGAATAATTACCGAACTTCTGTCTAATTGACTGTTTAAACGAAATTAAAATTACCTTAAAATATTGATAAAAATAAATTAAACATGGGTAATTTCACTAAGTACATCTGTCCATAAACATGGGCGTCAAAAATTCAATCGAAATAGTTAAATTTTAATAATCACTTCCAGATACACAAATTGACTTATGTTTACCTTTTTCAAGATATTCTGAATTATACTAGATTTTAAAAATGAAAACAATTTTTATCATAAGTGACTTAAATGCAAAATAGTAATATCATAACATGCTACTATGACAAACGAAAAAATTGATATTTTTTGATAAAATTAATCAAGAATGATTATATTATTTGAAAGATATTGTAACCCACGAAAAATGTTCACTTTCAAGCTCTGCCCATTTTAAGAATGTTCGAATTCTCCCTTCAAAGGAAAGAAGAGCCTCATCAGAATACTGAACATAAATTAAAACAACTTCATATTCATCGCAATACAGCGTGTATTTGAGTAAAAAACTCTCGCAATGTTCGTTGAATGGGAGATCTGCTAATTTCGCCATATATTTTGTCCAATAATATGTTAGTCGAAAAAAATCATCAAAAATCCATTTTGGATCCTTTTTATACGCCTCAAAAAGGGATTTGAAAAGTTGTATTTTTTTATTTTTCGAATCAGTACTGAGAATAATAATTGTAAATATAGCATAGGTAGAGGAATCAACTCTTGAGAGTAGGTGAAAAATACATCCTGTATTAAATTTATGGCCATGTCTACCCATAGGCAGTAGTTTTTTATTGAATTTACGTTCAGTCTGTGATTTGAGTTACGAATTAAAGTTAAAAACAAATATTTTGCTGCCTCATCGATTGATAACATAGTCGCTCTTTCATTGTCTCCAAACAAAGCAAGTTTCTCAAATGTACATTTTACTGTGATGCAACTTATATCAAGAACTGAATCTGAGTAAAAATACGTACTTCGATAAAAATATCTAATTATTACGAAAACCTCGATTATCTTGTCATCAGAAAATTTTAGATTTGAACACACTAACATCAAACCAAGATAAATACAACGGTTGATAGTTTCTTCAAAAACAGGATTTACCTGAGATAATTCTTGAGTCTCAACACTACCAAAAATTAATCACAAGTACTTTTCGTAATAATAACATATCTCAGGGTTGTCGTTTTTACGTTGCCAGGGGGACGAGACAGAATGCTCAAATGTGAAATCGACGAAGGAATCAGGTATGTCGCATGGGGATAATCGATATATGTTTGTTGGATCAAATATCTGTGAAAATATAGCTCTAGACAACGACGATGCTTGGATGATGTTTGTTTGGAAACAAAATTTGTGTCGCTGAATATCCTCTATAAGCTGTTTGATTTTCTCGATTCTATGTTTGATATTCACTAAAATATTAAAATGAGAGTTTTCCTTAATAGAAGCAGGCTTGATATATTGCATTTAATTACAAAAATTTGGAAAATTTTTTGATCGATGAGTAACTGTACCTGATCCGAGAATAGATCTCTTCATAATCTGATAGCTTGGTAACGACCAACAGAATATTAGAATGAAAATTTTACATTTTTGATATCAGACCATTTATTTTCAGGGAATAAATTTTTCTGTGAATTTATTTTCATGAGTTGATTAACCAAGTTCTCCATCATATTTGACTGAAAATTGCATTCATGATGAAGATAAAAAAGAACATCGCTGAGTGAACCACATCTATTCTGATACAAACTATTTACGTGACTGTGTTTATCCAATTTAGAAAATCAAGAAGGTGTAAAGAAAAAATGTTTGATTATTTTCCAGAAGAACATGTCTTAAATTTTCACCCAAAGTCTCGATCAATAAATTTGTGGTTTTCATAGAGCTTAAAAATTGAACTTCAAATGTTTTTATCATATCGATGTGTCGTTTCTATCATCAATTCATGTAATAACATTTTTTAACTCCACTTTCTCAGAAAAAGATCTCGTTGAATATTTTTGAATGTTACTCTTGAAATTTTCTCTTTCAGATTCAAGGACGCGAAGAGAAGCATCATAAGTGTGATATTTTGTTAGTTTTACTGTCATTCTTAATATATGCTAAAATATACCGCTTAAAATATCATTTATCTTAACAATAATTAATGGAGTTTTCAAGACAATTTTATTCAGATTCTTCGTGTCAAACATGTTATCAATCAAGTGGTTGTTTCGAATAGACTGTATTGCACAATTGAACAAACTCAGTAAATTCTAAGTATAAAAGGTAAAATTACATGATTTTCTTCATCACACTCTGCTCCATAGTTCGGTGGTTAATAAAATCGGTTATCAAATTTTTGAAGCTTGTGAATTTAGAAATTTTTACTTTTTAGATAAAGTGTCAGATATAATTTCAAGTTGTTCGAAAACATGTGTAATATTTTGAATCTTTAGTATATCACATTTTAAATCTTCAGATATTTTTAAATTTTCCATATTTTGTTCATCTAATGATTTTATATGAGTCAAGTATAGATCTTTCTCGAAACAATCTATAAGAAATGTAGATTTCTTATTTCTAACTCTTGAGATCATTGTCAAAATTTAAAAATTTAGAAAAACTTCGATTTCGTCGAGAATGTGACTCGAGTTGTGCTGGACGAGCTCAAGAGAATCAGTTTCAAGAAATGACGAAATTTCCCGGAATAACTCGAAAAATTTTTCATCAGTTAACTTTAAATCAAAATAGTTTTTCATCAATACTTTAAGTCATTCAAATTTATATACATATAACCGAAGGAAAATTGTCTTTTTCTTGAAAACATTGCATTTTTCATCACCTCCTCTTCAAGGAAATTCTGATATTTACTATATATATACAAGAAAACATTTTATATTTGAAAATCTGGATCTTTTTTGGTTTCTTCGAAGAGTGATGAGGTAATCTCTTTGTTAAGTTCTCCTAACATAAATTTTTTCTAAGACGATACCTCATCATGGTCATCTTTGAAATAAAAATCATATATATTGATTCGATTTAAAATTATATTTTCAGAAATTTTCTGAATGAGAGTAATATTTCCAGAAATATGTTTAGCATACAATTGAGTTAATACAATTAACTTTCGTGCTTCTCTCATCTTTCTCATAATTTTTTAAATTTTAAAGATTCAGCTATTTGTCTGTTTTTGAATTTTATTTCGAATAAGTTTTCATAATATTTTGCGAATTCCGTATTTAAGCTCTAAATAATCAACCATTTTTATGATTTAAATATTAATGTATAACATCTCAAAGATATGAGAAAAAATTATTTTCAAACATTTTTTCTTAAATTATAAATTAAACGTTTATACAATTAAAAAATATCGATTTATAAAACAAAGATTATGATATAACTCTAGAAATAAAAATACGATTATACTCACTTTTAAATTTTCGAATGCAATTTCGAATGCGTCTAAGGTATGATAAACGTTGAAAAGTATATACGCATATTTGTGAATTCTGTATGCGTAATGCTTAATTTTATCAAGTTTGCAGTCGGTATTTTTCCTAATGTTCCTTTATAAAATAAATAAATATAAATAAATTTATTTATTAATTTAAGATTTAATAAAATGTAAGAATAAAAATCTGTTTTTTACTTTTTATTGCGTGGTGAAATCAATGGTATTTCAGGCGTATTTTTGACTTCTGTTTTCGATTCTGCTTCAGAAATTAAGGAATTGCAAATTTGTGTATTTTCTATTTGAATGATTTTTTGAACAAAGTATAGCTTATATTTATCATAAAATTTTGAGATATTTGATCTTCCCTCTGAATTACAAAGATGTAACCATTTTAAATGAGAAATTATTATTAAAATATCAGTAAATATTTTAATAGATTTATTCAAATATTTCTCAATTAAATAACTCAATGTAGGATTATTTTGACAATATTTCTTGAAAATTATCAGTCTTTTTACTTTTACTTTCAAAATATTATATAGATTCGATTCGATTTCATCTCTGATAAATTCTATATCTTCAGAAGAAACTTTCAACAGTAAGTGAACGATTTAAATCAAGAACATAACTTCCAATTGATTTTTCCAACGATAAATCTCCATAATTGATCATATTTTTCAAAAGTTTGATTGGGGAATTATATCTAATTTATTTTCATCAGTATGATATATCTCAAAAGATGACATCCTAGTTATCTCATCGACAGCCAACTTTAAATCTTGATCGTTGTTTATAAAAAGATGAAAAAATTGTCAATTCTGTCTCAATTTTATAATTGTTAAAAATAATATTAAGTTCATGAAGTTGATTTTTCTGTACTATTTTTCCAACAGCAATATTTAAAGCACGTTCGCACGCTTTTTTGAATTTCGATATTTGCATATGGTGATCAAAAACCTTCAATGAGAAATAGATAAAAATTAAATTTGTAAAGAGATTAGGAGCATTCAAAGTTTTTAAAACAATCACATATTTTTATTCTACATTTTATTAAACCTTTTTTGAATTTAAATAAAACAATAATAGTTTCGCACAATGAATAAAAAATGATACATAGATGTTTTATTTTTCATGTTAAAAATGTTATTAAAAAATTTAATTTTCAACTTCATCTCAGTTAAAAGTATTCAAATGAAACCCACAAAGATAAAATTTTAACCACTGAAATATGTCAAGATTTTTCACTTAATGACTTACCTCCATCATTTGGTTAAGCATAAATAGAAAACGAACAATCGCGTCATGAAATCTTTTCGTGAGAAATCGTGAATAGTTTTGGATCATAGTTTGAATTTTACCAAGAAATAACAATAATTTCTCAGATTTAGAATAATCTTCGTCAAATTTTTCTTAAATTTAGTAACTATATACCTTAACAGTAAAGTGATGAATGTGGATATTCGACAGTTGAATTTTTCCTTTTTAACTATATTGATTAAATTATTTGTGACGCTGAAAATTAGTGATGATATTTTTTCACAGTTTTTGAGGTTAAGACGGTTGTTTTGTAAAAACTAATAATCATAAAAATTTACTTCCAAATCTTTACTGAGATTTAACTTTTCATCAAATAATTTATTCTTTATTTGTATCATTTCTTCATAAATGATTTTATCGTTATAAGATCTTTTGAAAATCAATTCGAATAAATTTAACATCTCAGATAATTCTTCGATTTTTTGATTAAATTCAACATTAAATAATTTCATACTTCGATGAAGAGAACTATTTCTTCTACACTTTTGCATTTAAGTTGAAGACGATCATCATTAAAAACTACTAATAATGTTTTCACCTTTTTGTCAATTTTGAGTTTATGTTCAGTTGTAGAAATCTGAAAATATTTCTAAGTATACATGTGTGAAAAAATAATCTGTGACAGTATGAATGTTTGCTTTCATTTCATTAAATGAATTTTCATGGGTTTTTAAACTAAACTATATCGACATAAAAGTAGATAATTTTTTATTGAGAATTCAATTTCTTCTATTTTAATAGAAATTTGATGTATTTCCACCAATATATTCAAAGTTACCTTCAATTAAATACTTTGATTTTTTCAGTTTCAAATAATTATTCTGTGAATAAACAGTCTGTAAGATAAGATCAATGGACGTTTCTGTATCCTTTAACGAAATTGTAAATTTCGCAGATGTTCGTTTTACTGTAACCTGGTTTTTGAGTTGTATACAATTATCAAGAATTTTTCCTGAATATAATTAATGTTAAAAACTATTTCAAAACATCGAAACAATATACTCTGATTTCTGAAGAAATTCTTCAAAACTCTTCGATAATTATAAAATTATAATATATTTAAGAAACTTTTACAATTCCGAACTCAAACAAAATAAAATATCATAAAATTTTTCAGACATTTATTCAAAAAACGCGGTATTTTATACTCTCGAAAAATAAAAAGCTTAGATATTTGTTTATATTTTTGAATTAAATCATGATCATATTTACCACAATGAAGATAAAGAGTTAATTAAATGTTGAAAATTTTCGGTAAAATTATTCATTTTTGTAAAAATTTTTTGATTAAGTTTAACTTGAGACCGTTCTGTAGAATAAAAACATACAGATTGAAAATCCCTCCTAAAACTCGATGATTTATATTATTAATGAAATATTATATCTCAAAAACAAAAATTCATAAAAATTTCCACAGGAACAAATGAAGATTAGATCTTTTAATTAAATTGGAAGATGAATATTATTGAAACTATCATCGTTTTATTATTGTTGAAATTTAAGTTATTATTATTTTTAATCATTAAACTTGCAACGTAACATTTTTTATCTCTGACAGTCTATTAAACACAGTCTAACCGATCATAAACGTGAGAATATAATATTATTGATAATTTTAATACTTTATACTTTGTTGGGAATCAGATAAAAAGCAATTTTTGAAAACGTGAGAAATTAATTTTAATATCTTCTCAAATGTATTTTGATGATTCTTGACTGAATGATTAGTTAATTCAATTTTAAGATATCAAAAACTCATTTTTTATATGTGAAAAATTTTTTAAAATTTAACATTTTAGATGATATGAACGTTGAGAAAATGATAAATCTATCAGATATACAGGTAAAATTGATAAAAACATACTTGAATAATAGATAAATAAAATTCATCAATGATATATTCGCCATTTTTTATACATTCAAAATCTTCATAAAACTGATTAAATTATTTTTGAAAATTTCATTTTCAATTGCATAATCAAATATATCTTCAAGATTATCATGTGATAATATGCATGAACTTTCATCCTCAATTAATATCTTATCATGAGTTTTTTAATATAGTCAAATCCAGTACATTTACTGACAAAAAAATTGATCTTATCATACACTTTTTTGATTTATTTTTCCTGACTCGACATATCGTATTGTATATTTTCTTTTATCAGCTGTTGAGATGAATGTTGAAGAGAGTCTTTCTATAAATTTATTTCTTTCATTTTTACAATTATAAAATCTATGAATATTTTCTAATTTTAATCTGTATTATCAAACCTTAACGTATTCAAGATATGAGATAGTTGATTTAAAATCCTTTTTAAAAAGCAATGAATCTAAATTTTCATTTATATCAGCAATATTGCATAGTATTGTATCGATGTAAGATTTAGCTTTATGGAGGAGATCATATCTATTTTTAATTTTAAGGTTACATATTTCTCATTTTATCATATGTCAATTCAATTTCTGTGACTGAAGAATTTACATGGTAAGAGGAAATATTTGATACATTTGCAATTTTATACAGACGGTTTAATTTGTTCATCTTTGATAAAAATGTTATTTTGTGCATGTTGACTTCAATTTGATTCATCAGTTTCTCGCTTAAAAAACATTTTTACATTGAGCTTTTTTATATTTACATCAAGATTAGTCTCTATTTGCCGATCAATAAATATTTTATTTAATTTTGCTCCATATTTGAAACTTAGCTCTTGCAAATCTCTCGAATATTTGTTGATTTCATCTTCCTGATTTTTGGATATTCTAAATGAGAGCAGTGTTATGTACTCAACAGCTAATTTACTCATTCTATTTAAAAGAGAGGAATTCGCTTGTTTTATCATGCTAAACATTAATCGTGTTGAATCGAGGATCTTAAAATCTTGATTTTCTTCTGCCTTCGAAAATATTCCTTTCACATAATCCAAATCGATTGGATTCTCCGTTAAAATCTTGAATAAAACGCAGGATTACAGTTAAAATATCAATAAGTTCAACTGAACTATTTCTAAAAAATTCTTTTCTTTCGGTGTAATGATGGAAAAGTAATGTTTTACACTCGAGGTAGCTTAATGTGACAATGGAAAAATCCCGTAAAAAATCTTGGGATATATTGCAGTTCTAAATAAAATATAATTTTTACATTTGATTTCAAACAATGAAAATCTTTGACAAATAAAAATTGTATCGATGAATAAAAGTGTTTGAAATTCACCAATTTAAGGTTTAGTAAATTTTCCAAAGAAAGTTCTTTAAGCAAAATTGTTAAACTAGTTTCCTCTTTATTTGATAATTCATAATTGTTATCTCATTATTAAACCATCAACACTACATATTTTTAATTTGATATAAGCTTTATTGAAATAAACTCGAAAAAGGGACAAAATCACATAATTTTTAAAAGATCTCGGATATCCTCGTATTTTCTCTTGTGTCCACTCAAAAATCCTATCATTACGGACAAAAATACTTTGCAAGAATTTCCTCAGACAAAACCATTAATCCAGACATGTAAATGTTGACAAATAGTAGACATGCTAAAACAAAATCAGACTGACGATAAACATGTAATTTATCAATAAAGCGGTACCTTTTATAAATTTTTAAAAATTTAAAATTTTGTATGTTGAGTGCATTATCGACAAATTTTTCAAAATTCGTGAAAAATCTGAAATTCCTCAACTGTTTAGAACTAGCATTTTATCAGTTGCCATACTATGCATCATAAAATTGTATTTATTTGCAATTTAACATTGTAGAATGTGATTTATACACAAAATAAATTTAAATGATTTAATGATAGCAGCTATATTATCTATAATTTTTCCTCATTGTTTTTAAATGATAAAATGATCAGATTTATCTATTTAAGGATGTTTATTCAATATTTCACAATGGAATGAATTTTTATCGTGTTTATTTTATCTTATAAAAAATATTTTCATGTAATTTGAAATTATTGTTGAATAAAAATCAAAAAATATTAATACTACACAAAAATAAAAAATAAAAATGCCAATTTAATTCAAAAATTAAATTTTTTTCATTCTAATGATCTCGAAAATACAATCTTAAAAAATTAAAAATAGAAAATTTATTTAAATTTCTTAAATCATTATTTATTTTGAAAATATCAAAGCTTAAACCTTTATTCGGTTACAATTTATCAATTTTAATATAGTCGGTATTCTCAGAGCTACATAAATAAATATTTCTATGTTGTTTAAAAAACAAAAAACGACATAAATTTAAACGTCTGTTTATCAAATGAATTTATTCTATCTTACGATCTGCTTTCAAGATTTTATTCAAATATAACAAAAATAATTCTCCATTGTCAAAATTTAAATATGGTTATATTAATCACCACAAAATTTCAAATAAAAAGGAACGTTTCAAAAGTAAGATTTTAAATTTTTTGCATAAAAAGATATATCGAATTTTTGAACTATTTTTACATACGATTTTATGATTTCGAATTTTAAAATTTGTATTGTCATTAAACTTCAAAAGTTTATGAATATTTTCGACACTATTTAATCACAAGAATATTTGGCAATGTTGAACGAAGTATAATATATTCATATATCTTAAGAATATTAGAAATGGTCTTTTTTTTAAAAAATAGCATTTTAATATTAACTTTAAAATAATTTTGTTAAATTTTCCTAAATTTTTAGTTTTAACAAAAATAACATCTGCAAATATCTGAAGATGCGCAAAAATATAGCGTTTGAAAATATTATCTTGAATAATAAAAAAGTAAAATATGTACAAAATATAAAGTTCAAAAAATTTATTTTGTATATTTTTCCAACATAATATATCGTTTAAATAATATTTCATCATAATGACGCATAAACATTAAATATAATCTCTGTTTGATATTTATTAAATTTATTCTGATTATATCGTTAGTGAGGTATTAAGATGAAAGTGAATGGTTATTTTTGGGTTGAAAATAACTATGTCAAAAATGGAGTTTTTGATATCACGGAACTGCTAGTTTTATGAAATAATGATGTGAATTCTGAAAATATTTTATGACACTTAATATGCATTTATTAAAATGAAATTTTCATAATTCAACGATTTCTTTTTAATTATTAGAAAATAGAAAACACATTAATCGCTTAAGTAAAACGAATCATGAAGAATTTAAAATATCATAAAGTATTTAAATAAATAATATTTTGAAAATTGTTTTGGTGTTATTATTATACGGTCTAACATTTTATGCCTTACTTATTTCTTTTTTTGAAGAATAGATAATATTTATTTTCGTAGAAATTCTAAGCTGTTATTTAATATAATAATTTTCACCTTTACGTTTATTTGTAAGATGGAAAAATTTATCGACATAATAAATGTTTAAACGCTAAAATCTGGATTAATCGTTAATTTATTGAAAATTCACTCCCTATCGAGCCAAGTAAACTGTCAAATTACATGTCCAAAAATTCGTAACCATAAATAATCGAAAGTTCAAAATTTTAAATATTTTATTCAAAGAAATATAATTTGACAGAATAATAAAGAATATCATGATAAGAAATCTCAAAAAAGTTTAAAATTATTTATTTTAATGAAAGTAAAAAGAAGGAAATAATACACGTGGCCTACATTTATTTAAAGTCGTTTTCTTTTGATTCCATTTGATAACCTCATGGATTGCCTATCATGTTGGTATTACTTCTTTGTTTTATTCGAGACCTCTTTTTTTATTACTTTCAAAAATAACTGAACATTCCAGTAATTTGATTATTTTTCGAAAATATCCATGGTAATTATTACTTTTATTTTTAATAGTATCGTGAAGATCTGAGTTTATATTACACTATCAGTGAATAATTTTTATTTTTCGTCAACATTCTTGCACATATTTTTTTGAATAAGATAATGGTATTCATAACATAAAATTTTAATTATACAATAAATTTGATATTTTTAATGTAGTTGATTATGTTTATTTCTTGAAACATCTCAATATCAGATATACGATAATATTTTTTGTTTTCTTTCATGATGAATATCTTTTATTACTAATTAAATTTGAGAGACATGTTATTCTTTCTATCTCTTAAATTTTATTTTGGCCCGTATGTTGAGAATGAATTCGAGATTTATTCAAACCTGATAGTAATAAACGTAACAATGAACAGATCAGGATACTTAAATTAATAAATACGAACATTTCTTTGAAATTCTTAAAACGAAGTTCTTTTTAATAGAATAAGATATGCATTAATCTTTCATTACGTTAAAATAATTAACTTCTTAAAATTTCAAACTCTTTTTGTAGAATTTGATATATTTATAAAATTTATTCAATCAAAAAACAGGGAGACTCTGTTTATTTAAATTTTCATCAAGATTGACATAAAAAAAGCTAAGCATTCTCTCAATTTATGAATCAAAATATTAAAGCACAAATCAATCTCATCACAGCGAAAAAGTATAATTTTACAATAATTAAAATTTTCGACAAAATTTAGATCGTTTTAAAAAATTCATGTCAGAATGTTCCCATTTTTAACGAAAATCAAAACCCCTAAGCTTACAATAAAGCTAAAAATTATGGATCTACATATTTTATATTAAAATAAAGTTGAAAGAAAGCCTATAATTTACATTTTTAAACTGTTTGTAATTAACCATTTATAAAACAAATATTTTCAAAAAACAATTCAAAATATCTTTAAAAACTGACAAGTTATTTTGAATTATTTAAACATAAGTTTTAAATTCATTTTACATAATTTTTTGACATATTTTTGTAGATCAGTGATATATAAAAGCATTAAATTCAAAGGTTTCTCTTACCTTGTTGAATTAAAGAGAATTATGAAGAAATTTAAATAAAAACGTCTTATTGATAAAAATCAAATTTTTGTAATTCCAAAAACATTAATTTCATGACACAAGAAATTTTTTTTCATTCTTATATTTTAATTCAATTTTGATCATCATACGATGACATAGATAAGATCGCTAGGCAAATAACAATGTATGCCAAAATTAATTTATGAATAATTGTGATCGAAAACGTGAATATTTATGAGTTTAAAGTAAAATTTTTGTCTTATAAAGTAATAATCATAAAATAAATTAAGTTAAATTATGAATCCAATCAATCTATCCAAATTAACATAAAAAGCAACCTGATTGATAATATTTTTATAATTAATTCAACTACCTGCTATATTTAAATAAAATAAGATTTAAATCAGTTAAAATCAATAATATTCTAAAAATTTCGTTTTTATTGCAATCAAAAAAATGTAAAATTTGACACAATCTAACCTAAGTTCTGAAATCTAAAGAAGCCCATTGACACGTAAACAAAGACAAACCGATGAAAAATACAATAAAATGTAAAAATGAAAGCAATCACAGAAATAACCTCAGAACTCAAATAAAGAGATATATTTTTACTAATTATAAATTGACGATAGAATCAAAACCAATATAAATGTGTTCAGAATAGGCCATTTATTAATATTAAGAAAGAAGTTTCTTTTTTCATTTTGAGGAACTAATATTTTGAAACGATCGACATATACTTATTTTTAGACATTTAGTTGATTGGTGTTCTAAGGTTTAATGGATAAAAATAACCTTCTACCTTCTGAAATAAATTTAAATTTCTTCGAACATTTAAAGAAATTCTGATTAATCTAAAAAATATTGGAAATCAACATTTTCAAATGTATCGTTTATTTAGGAGATTCTCAGTTATCATAAGATTTTGAAAAACCTGAAGCGTTTTTGAGGTGATAAACATTCATAAATAGTTAATGCCAGGCTATAATATGGTCTTTTGTAACAGAGTTTAAAAAGTAAAATGAGAAAAGAAACCTTGTTTTCATTCTCAAAGTTGTTTTACCTTTGGTTTATAATGTAAATAAAGATAGACATAATAGTGTCACCGCCTTGAAATAAAAAAAGCAGGATCATTAAACAGAAAAGTCAATTTTGAGGCAAAACTGAATATATGGATAAGGTTTTTCCATGATATAAATGAAAGTGATTCGAATTGGGAAAATTTTAAATTCATTAAAATGAATATATATATGCACATTATGAAAAAGAATATGCTCACTAAGTTCAACGAGATTTTTCTAGAAGTGATCACATATCACTGCCTGGAAGATAATAAATAAGAAACTATATATAACTTTTAAGTTTGCCTCTTTTCTAGAATCAGATACAATCAAAAAATCCAGTTTCTATTTTAAATAAACAAATAATCCGAGATTATTTAAGAATATTAAATGTAATTGATATGTTTATAAGAAATTATACCTGTTGAATTGAATACACTATATTCATTTTAAACTTTAAAAATCATAAACAATTTCTTTCTGAAATGATGAAAAAACATAAAATAATTTAAAATTAATTTTGATGATAAATATTTTGAGTAAAATAAATTTAATGTATGGGTTACGCAATTGATATAAACTATTACATCCTTCATTGAATATTTATGGATATAAATAAAGGTGTGAACAACTCATCAGTGGTCTCAACTGTTAAATAAATCATATTTAACATGTTTAAAAGAGGATGATTTGGTCTTTATGCCGTATTTTACAATAAATATATCATCATATACATGTTTTAATACCTATATTTATTTCTTCACAAAAAGTGTAAAAGGCTATGTTTGAATGTCTTGGGCAATTTATGAATTGGTTCAGTTTGAGATGCATCCCATCAAATTATTCATCATCTATTTACTCGTATTATCTGACCATAAAAAAATTTTTATTTCAAACGAGTTTTATGGTTTATAATTGATGCATTTTTAATTAAATTCACTGTGGGTTATTCGTGTGTCACCGTTGAATTTCTTTAACACCTAAATAAAACAAAGTGGATTACAGTGGAAATCCTATTAGAATAGCTTGCCAAAAGTTTGAATTATCTTCTTAAAGTAGTTAGATAATTTTATTTTATTGAGGAAATATCTTTATTTTTCCTCCATGCATTTTCTGATTTATAAAAACATACTTATTAATTTGATCTTAAATACCAATTTTAAATTATTTTTTGGATTTTACATCTTTAAATATCTTACATATCTAGTATTTACCCTGTTACTTGCAACGAGGCTGAGACGTATGGTGATTAAATTCAAAGAACTTGTAATCAGTGAACTTGATTGTCAAGCTATACCCTACTTAATTCAAATATAAGCAGTCAAAGTTCCGTTTATTGAAAACTAAATTATTTATAATTCTTAATCTTTAAATTGACGTCTTCATAATATAATAGTTTGTAAAGTGAAATTGAGGGATAATTTTCAAAATCATAAATAACTTGTACCGTCTGAAATATGTTAACGTGTCAATTGGTGAAACCCTTTATAGACATTATAAAGAGTATCTAGTATGAATTGTAATATGCGGCAGGAAGTAAAGAATATTAGAATTATATTCTGGTTATCCATATACGTTCTTTCCATTGAAAATCCGTTTGATTGATATATATAGAATAAGAAAGATACATTCGTGAGAAAACATTGATGAGAATCTCTGTGATAAAAGTAAATATCAAAATGGCATTAAAATATCCGCCTTTAAAAGTGACGTAATTCTCTTTTAAATTATTGTCCTGTTAAACATATTAATAATGGAAAATTTTTAATAATTCTCATAAATTGATTTAAAACCATTTAATAAACTTAAAATATGAAATTTAGTTATTTGTAAACTAGGATAATTATAAATCACAACTCTATAGTATCGAGAGATCTAAAATATTCTTAACGTATCATGATAAATATGTTTTAACAGTAAAATATTTCAATCAAGATAATTTCTTCATATATCACATTATGAATTCAAGTCAAATGGTTAATCTGATAAAACTTATACTTTTATAAAGTTGTAAAAATGAGACTTATATTCATTGAACAATTTCGACAGATAAAAAACGATGCTACTTTTGAAAACTAAAATTTTTGCGGTTTGAATAAATTTGGAAAGATAAAGTTTAAATTAAATTTATTCGTGACTTAAAAGTTTCGAATGATGTTTGTTAATTCAAGATTTAAAATATATCAAACTAATTAACAAACACAATATATTAAAATCATATCATTCTATATGATAAAAGAATTTTGTAGACGTAATAAGTCTGAACTATACAATCAATATTTTAAAAAATAATAATATATACATTTTAAATCGGAGTTTTTTTATTGGAGTGCTATACGTCACATAAATGCACCTATCAATTTAAGAAAGTTAATAAATAATATTGTTGCAGAAAGAATTTTTTTGTGAATCAAGATGAGTTCTCCTTTTTGGATAGTTTGTTGAGAAATTTTTAGATACATTTCTGTCTTAAGTGAACTCCCGTCTACTTTATTCACTGTTTTTTAGAATGTCAATTCATAAACCCACATTTAAGGGTCGAATTTAATTCATAATAAAGAATATATTTTCTCTATTTTAATTTAAAACGTAATATTGAAAAAACATGTCAATTATCTGACAGAAAAGTGTTAAAGTCTCATTAAAAATAACCTATCAATGTAACGTTATCATATTTGACTTAAAACAAAGATATAAAACCTACTTAACCACATATTATGGTTTTTATGCGAAAATATATCATCCAGAATTTTAAGATTCTTTTTTGTTTTAGATTCTGTGTTTATACAAAGCAAATTTTTTTTTAAATTTCTAAAATGTAAAAATTTGAAAAATTATGTTTAATTACCAGTTTTAATGGGATTAATATCAAATTATGTATTTCATATCTTCTTTATAGATTAATGCTATCAAAGGTTTTCAGGAAATGAAAATAATTCCGATTTATCTTTTTTCCAATTTTTTCCAATTTTCTCTAAATAACAAAAGGATAATTGATCAAAACAACATTGTAGAAACGCAAAATAAATACCAGAAGTAATCTTTTAAACACAATGTAAGAAATGACAATTCAACTACGGATATAAATAAGGTATCAAAGAAAGACAGAAAAATTTTTGATAAAAAATATGACCAAAAATCATTTAAAATGAGTGAACAAAGTCAAAACGTAACTTATTATTTAGTATATTTAGAAGAAAATTATAAATAGAGCAAATCTTAACGGTAAGAATTATAAATTTAAAATAGATTCACAAAATTTAATGAAAATACGTTGATTGGAGAGAGTTTAATGTTGTTAGACCCACCAAGAAGCAAGGAATTTGTAATTCATGTTATGCTTTCTCTGCAGTACGCTCTAATTTATTTCTCAGCTTGGAGCCGTAGAATCTCAAATCACAATTCATACAGGATATGTAGCTGATCTTAGCCGACAGGAAATTGTTGATTGCTCACAGTGTTATGGAAACAAAGGATGTACGTCTGGCACAATCATATATACATATCAATATATTCACGAATATGGCGTTTACAGTCAAGAAGTATATCCATACAGTGGAGCTGTAAATTTTATATAAACGAAGATAAAGATTGGAAAATGCAAAAAGAGAATACTATCACATAAATTTTTCATTAAGAATTATATTATAATCGAGGGTGGAAACGAAAAAGAGTTGAAAAAAAAAATTTACAATTCAGGCCCTGTTGTAGTCGGATTTGCCTCGAATCGCGCGGAATTTATTTTTTACTCTCAGGGAGTTTTAGATTTTCTGAACTGCACATATAAAGACATTGACCACACATTATTGGTCGTTGGATTTAATCTCAATTCATACCCACCATATTATATTGCTCAAAACAGGTAAAATATTTGTCGTCACTGAGTTATGGATCTGATTGGGGAGAAAGAGGATATTGTAGAATAGTAATGAATAAAAATATGTGTGGAATTACCGATTACGCGAGTATCCCTATGATCAAAACTAAAAATTGAATATTTTAATGATTTTCCATTTTTTCATTAATTCATGCTTGATAAGATGTTTTAAATTTAAATAACAATAAGTCTTTGATGAATCAATGGAAAAGGCTAAAATATGTTGAATCAACTAACATCGGCCAAGATAAATTTTATCCTATTAAAAATACAAAGAAAATTTCGTCATTTAAATTACATTGAATAAAGATAAAATTTAATTCTGAAATCAATTAAATATTCCAGATTTATAAATAAAATGAAAATGATACAAGAATATATTTTTGAAGAGAGCTATTTTAATCAATTTAAGAAATCTAAAATTAACAGAGTAAATCATCAGAGAAAAAATTTAATTAAAATTCATCTGTAATTAAGATTCAAAATATTATGAAAAATTATTTTAAAACTGTGTAAATAAATTTTCACGAAATTTTTTTTTTAACAGAATAATATTCCACGATTTAAAGTAGCAGAGCTAAGTTGTAGGATGGGGTTGTTCACTGGTGTGCAAAAGATGAGTCGATGGTTCAACTACTTTCCCACTCATCCTTTTAAAAAAATTAAAATAAACTTTCGACTTGTTTTCTGTCTAAAATAGAGATGTTAATAATAATTTTTTATAACAAAAATACATGGTTTACAGTGTTTCGACTATAAAGATGATACTAAAAATGCTTTAAACCATACTACGTCAGATAAAACAACAAATTTAATATTTAAATCAAACATAATAACTTTGAGAGATTCATGTTTATTGATAATTAACAAATATATTCAGATCTGATAAGATATATATTTAAAATAATGAGTTTTAAAATTAGCAATATACCAACGCTTATATGTATTTCAGTGTGTTAATAATCGTCTAGGTTGTTTTAGAATTACAAATATTCGAAACTATTAAACGTTTTAACCATAAAATACACACTTAAAGAAATTTTAAATCAAAATAAAGACTTTAAATATTAAAACCAACGTTAATTGTAGGAATTTCCATAAATTTTATCCACATTCTCTTTGAATTTTTAACGTAAAGACAATAACTCTAGTGGTAAACAATTTTAACACATTTCAAAGATTTTGCGGTTAAAATTTATGAAGTAATTTATTTGGAAATATACCTGAGAAAATTGTGTTTTTATAATATTTTTGTAAATTTAATCTGGTTTTAATTCAATTTCATATTTTTATTAAATGGCGTACCTGTTAAATCATATTTTGATATTTTCAAAAAGAATCAACACACTCTGAAATATTATTGATTTTACAAATGATTTTTGATTTTCTGATAACGAGAAACTTTCATCTATTTAATATCATCTTGATAATCAAAACATATCAAAAATTTTGTGCTTGGAAAGCGTCTACAATTTCATCCTCATCACTGAGTGTTTAAAATGTCCAAATATAAAATCAAAATATGTATTTTTCCGCAAAAAATATATTAAGTATTATTTTTATAAGATGATTTTATCTTTAAGTTTCCAACACGACTTGAATATTATACTTAATTTTACAAAGAATATAAATTTGTCAAAAATATCAAAAGTTTAATAAAAGCCCTCATAACCGGTAAGTTTTCCGAAAATGCACAAACAGCACAATCTGATTAATAATTAAAAAATATTTTTCTTATTAAATTAAAATATGGCTCTTTTTAAATCTATACTTATTGAGTATTCTTGTTAAATTCTATTCTTCAACATTTTTTCAAGAGCATGGATGAGGTAACCTATCAGAGAATTTTTCTATTTATGTTACATAAAACTATGAATTTTACTAAAAACCTTTCAGCTCTCTACGCTAACTCGGCATCCTATCGCATAGTATATACACAAATAATCAGGAAGTGTGAGATTTTCACACACTAAAACTCTCACCATTTACTTCTCATATAAGATAAACATAACATTTCTGCATTTCTGCTTTTGGAATAATTCCTTCGAAATTAAAGATTTTGAAACTATTTTAATAACTATGAATGTTGAAGTCTTTCGAAATTTAAATAAATCAATTTGAGATTTCGACTCAATTTTTCATGTTATAAAACAATCTAAATTAATGGAAAGAACTTTAATAATATCAGAAATAATTAGAAAATTTATTCACCAATAAAACATTCAATAATAGGATAGTATAAGAACATATCTGTTTTAAAATAAATTATTTTAAAAACTCAACGCGTAAACAACTATTAACTTCAATATATGAAAATTATGCTACCTGTCAATTTTGTTAATTTAACCATATGTTGTGAATGATTAGTATCAATGAAAGACAAAACAGATAACTTTTAGAATGTTTAAAATATTATAAAAGAATGTTTTCACATTCATTCATGAACGCAGATTCTCCATTAAATATTTAAAACGACATTTAAAAATCGTCATCGCTGTTAAAAAGGCTTTTAGATATTTTATTCCTCAGATGAATATGTCATCAGATTTAAATATATGAATCAGTTCATACTTATAACTACTTATACCAAGAGAAAAAATTTTTAAAACATGTGAACATCTTACGTTGGAAATTTTAATTTTTACGTTAAACTACAAAATAAAATTTTTTTTGCAATAATCAAGACCATTTGAAATCTGATTAGATACCTAAGAAATATTTCTCAGAATCAACTAAAATTCCCATTATAATATAAAAAGAAAAATTTCCCATCTTTTCACCAACATCATGTGTAATTATAATGATGAATGAAATTATTCTTAACTTCAAAAATCAAAAAAAAGTAAAAAGACAAATATATTGAGTCAGTTGTTTCTGTTAAAAATCTATTTATTGAATACTGTCTAATTTTGTTAAATATTTTGGAAAAACAAAAATATTTTAAATTCAAATTAAATTTATCGATAAAATTATTGACATTGGTATAAAATTTTTCAAAGTTTAAAAATTTGGAATTTTGATTGAGACCAATGTGATCTATGCAAAAATCAACATTTATTAAATCGAGTATTTTCTCTATATTTAAATATGACATGTTTCAAATAAAATATAACTTAAAGTCTAAAGTCACGCTTGACAATAACATTCTAGAAACCAAAATTCCAAAAGAATGCAAGTTACCTTGAAAAATTATTTTCAAACTAATTTTCGCAAATTTACTCGTGAGTTCTGATTACCCATTTAAATATTCGTAAAAACTTTGAATATGTCGATATCAACGTTTCCATCTAATTATACCAATATTCAATTTTATATAAATATTATGAAAATATTCAAAATTTTTAATGTTTCTACTCTCTTCATTGAAAAACAAATTACCTTTCACATGACATAATTATGAAAATAAATAATTACACGTCGATATAAAACATTATAATGAATATATTATAATATTCACAATCATCCCCTCATTCTTTGTGGAGTTAATGATTTATAGACTCGTATCAAACATTTATTTGAATAAATATATAAATATTGAGTTATAATCTGTCAGAAAATAATTCAAAGTTTGTGGTATATTTGAAAAATTGATACGATGTAATTTACATATAATAGTTAAAGTGTATCTTGATTTTATACGACGAGGAGTTAATAAATAAACATCGTGTTTCTAGAAACTGTCTTTGAACTACATTTAAACCATTAAATTTACGTAATAGGAGAGATAAAAAACACATTTTCATCATTTTATAAACTTAACATCAATTGATAAAAAAGACTGTCAAACATTATATTTTTTTAATTTTTCAAAATTTATTATGATCGATTTAAAAATTTTTCTGTTTAACATCATTTAATTATACTCTTAAAACATCAAAATCGAAAAAATCAACAACATTTTTTTAATTTAACTCCAAATTAGTTTGTAAATATTGTGGATTAATTTTAACTTCAATTAAGATAAGAAAATTAGTTGTTAATAATTTTAAATAAATATTACAGGTTACACTCGTACTCTATTTTTAAATATGATACTTGATTAAAAGAGTAATTTTAAAGAATTCTGAAATATTTAGTCTTTTAATACATGACTTGAGAAATAAATCTTCAACATTTTCAATAGAAAGATAAATAATTGACAATCAAAAATTAATTTAACTATCTTAGGAATTATGAAAGACATTTTTAGCTAAATCATGGTTAACTCACTCATATAATTTAGATTTTAAACATTTAAATTTTTGTTTGAAGATAAAATTTAAATAATTAGAATATGATAAATAAAAGTAAATAATTTTCATAAAGGATGTAATTTATGATTTCGAAAAATGAGCTCGCTAAAATATATCCATAATGTTTGTAATTTTCAAGTTTACCCTCTTAGATCTGTATTTTGCATAATATATATTATTCTTTGTACTTGGTTACTCAAACAATTTTTATCAATTGAAATTATACTAACAAATTGATAATTTAATTTAAATTATAAATGATGTTTCAAAAAATTGTAATATGAAACTATTTATTATTCAAAATCAATTAATTTGTGATTATATTATGTTAAAATTGTATTTTGAGCAAAATTACATTGTTTGTTTAAACTAATTTCGAAAAATCAGAATTATGAGGATTTTGAAATTATAGTGAATAAAAGATATTTATCTATATATTTCTGAAAAAACAGAAATATTATTTCTCCCAAATTACATAATTTGATTTTCAAATAATTTGAAGGACCAACTTTACGTTGTTAATAAAATTTTAAAAAACACAAAATAAATTCTTAATTAGCTAGGAATAATGAACATTAAACACATCATCCAAATTTAATTTTCCATTTCAATACCTTCAAAAATAATTTTACTATATGTTTATTTAAATTTTGAATTTTTTAAATTATATTTAATATTTATTATTTGAGAAATTGAAAATAGAAAGAGAATTATAAGCTTTTCTTTTTTAATGTTAATATGTTACAAATCTAAATGAATTTTGATAAATAATGTTTATCCAATGTCTTTAATATATGTTTAATAAAACCTTATTCCATTGTTTGAAAACGTTTAACACTTATTTAAACAAAATTTAAAGCTAACTGGTTGTTTGTAGAAGATCAAACTAAATAAAATAAAACTTGCTAAAAATCAAATATAGTTAATTTTCTACCCTTAAATATTTTGATTTCATAACGATTGATTCACAAATATTTGTTCAAAAATAATTAACAAATGTGGAGAAATTTATTTTGTAAAATTCTATTTTTATAAAATGTAAAAATAATAAAAAATTTTTATTTCCAGTTTAAAAGTATTTAATTAGAGAACCATAAATACGATTTCAATACCAAAATATAATTTTGATATTTTCAAATCATACTTTTTGCTAACTTTTTCGCTATTGAATTCGACATCATAGAATTAATTAGACCATCAATCATATGTATGTTAAATTCGACACGTTCAAATTTTTATGCAAATATCTTTGAAGTATTAAAATAATTGCATTATTCGGTTATTATTTAGGTTATCATTATGACAAATATAGATTTGTACCTTTTTTAAATTGAGTATGAGTAACGTATACGATATTCTCATTCAGTAATAATTATTATGGAAATATTTTTTCTTATATCACATCGAACATCAAGTATAAATTAATCTTATAAGTTTTCATTTTCTTTTAATGATTTAGTTAAAGAATCATAACATAAAATTTATTAAAATCTTAATTTTCTTATTGACAAATTACAAATCTTGTTGTATGTATGCTCTTATATTTTTCATTAAAAAGTGAAAATATTTCATAAATAGATGGGCTTTCATTCCTTACATCAAACAAAAACCACAGATAATAAGATTCAAACTTATTCAACCTTGGTTTTATTTTAAAAAATTCGGAAGGTAAAAAGAGATTTTTCCCACATCGTTTGACAAAATTTAACTCACATGATCACTGGCAAGGTATAATATAATGTAATGAAGTAGTTATTGTATTAAATGTTCAAATAGTAAAACTATATCTGTAAATGAAATTACTAATATTGCTATTAAACTGAGTTAATAAATACTGTCGAGAGTATGTAACGATTTAATGAACTCTTCCTATTTTAAATCAGGCGGAGTATTTATCATAGGCAATATTAAAATTTAGGTCGAAGAAACAGCTTGAAGGAATCTCGAGGCTACACCACAAAAATTAATAGTGTTTAATAAATCATTTGTATAATTTATTATGATAAAATTTAAAATAACACAATTAAAAATTTTGTAAAAACTCATATCTACATGATGTAAAATTTTTATGGGATATTAAGATTTAGAAACTGTTTAAGATCCTACAAAATAATAGATGATCAAAATGAAAAATATCTTAAAATATGTAAAGATTATGATTATTTTTGTTGAGGGATTTAAGGCTTTTCGATGATTTAGACGAAAAACACACAAACAGATTGTTAATAAATTGAGATATCGAAGTAGAATTCATTTAAAAATGTAAAATTAAATACATGGCAAAATTCAAATATTTAAGATTCGAAAATCAAACGAATAGAAGTATGTTTGATTAAAAGCTTCGAATAAAATCATTCTAAATTGGAGATCCTTGTTTTATAAAATGTGTTATAACCTTAATATTTCATAAAGAAATGACAATTCTTGGCACTCAATATAAATTTATATGATTAAATATATGAAATAGATTTCACAAGTTGAGCTAAAATTTTACATTATAATCAATATCAAAAATTAAGGGACATACAAACTAAATTATAAAAGCATTAAAAGAACAAAAATTGAATCTTCAATGCAATAAAAGGTTATATCTGTCACGATATTGAGTTTTACGATGAATTCTAGTTAAAATGAATAGATAATGCCGATACTCGAGTTCGATCTTCGGTAAACATCAAAAATTAATGTTTATATACGGACTAATGAAGGTTTGATTTATTATTGTTTCTTTAAAGAGAGAATCGTATTGATAGAATCATGCAATATGCAGTTAGAATATTGAAAATTTAATTTTGTATCGTTCAGATAACTGTCAGATGTTATGTTTAACGTAAATATTAAATGATTTTAACCTGTATTTATTCAAGATATTTTTTGTACAAAAAATAATCCATACATTCTATGAGCACAAGAAAAATAAATATCATGTAATTGCTTTAAAATATATGAATTTTTTAATCTAAAATCTAACCCTGAATTTTCGTTTCTTGATGTTGAAGTCAAAAATAATCATAAAATTATTTATCTATAAACTAAAAAGGTTTTCATTGCTTTTATTTGAAAGAATGAATCAAATATTTAAATATTTTATAAAATTCAAGTTTATGAAATAAATTATATCATTTCCTTTAAATGATTCATGTCTTTGTCAGTATTATAGAATTAATTTCATTTCATGCGATGACGTCAGAAATTAATGATTTTATCAACTCAAAGATTTAAAATATGTAGGCAGAAATATCATTATTATTTCATCAAATTAGATATTTAAAATGTTTACAAAAATCGACATGAAATTTTACTTGAATATTTAACAACTGGCAAATCTTTTCTGATTTTATTTTACTCCTATAATTAAGGATTACTTGAACACGTTATTTCAATGTTTTGAATTTATAATGTAAATTTAATAATTTTTGAATTATTAAGTGATAAAGAATATATAAAATATCTTTAATGACACAAAATATAATTAAATACATTTTATAAAGGAGAATATCTCTAACGTTTTATCTTGAAGTTGAAAAAATAAAACAAATAAATGAGAAATTCAAAATAAGAAAATAAAATAGTAGCCGTAAGATTTTTTCTCTTTAAATACATAAATTAAATTCATTTATTTTATGAATAAATGTATTTGAAAACAAAATCATTTCATATGATAAATAATTTAAGTGCCATTGACATATTTCTTCAAGCATAAACAATGATAAAAAATGTTTGTAGACGACTAGGCAGTTATAAAACAGAAAAAGGAAAGATAAAAACACGGTAATTTAAGTCAAGTTTGAAGTTGTTTTCCCCATTTTTATATTTCATAATTTGTTGAATTCATAAATTTCAAGTTTGATTTAACTGTATTTGATTATATCAGGAAGAAAAATTAAAATGGTAATTCTGGAAAAATAGAACAAAAGTAGAGAACGATTTGATTTTAAATTTGATCATGATATATACTATGAATCAAAAAATATATAGAATGTGAATCAGATTCAGAATATTATGTATTTCTTTTATATGAAATAAATTTAAAACCAACATAATTGAAATAATTCATTTTTGCAATTTTGTATGAAAGACATTCCACAAAAATTCAAGGAATATTAAAAGTCTGGACAGAAGTTCAAACAAAATATTTTCATTTAAATAACAATCAAATATCGAACTATGAATATTCAGTTATTTGAATTTAAAAACATCAACACATAACAAAAAACATTTTTACTTGGAAGAAAAAAACTTCACAAGTAAAATTTATATAAATCATTATTTTATGGGATATATCTGAATCTAATATAAAATTGGCTCTTCAATGATTGGAAATTAAATCTTATACAAATGAATAATATTATATTTTGAAAATAACAGATTTAAATTAACCTCGAAATAGATTTGTCAAATTATCATATCACATCTTCCTTCTAAATCCAAAATTCATGCAAACATCATGAGATATTATTTTAATAATCATAAATAATAAGGATGGTTTGCTTTTAATTTTAATTCAAATAAAAACTGAAAGAAATGATAAATTAATCATTAATTTATATAATCCAAAAATTCTTAAATACTTCTCAGAATTTTAAATCATAACCACAGGAATATTTAAATTTGCAATGTTCGCTATTATCTCCAGAGTAAGAACTTATTTTGAACAATTAAAAGTTTTATCAATTAATTCTTTTATCTTTTGAACAATTTTTTCTAGATCAATCTTTCATAGTTAAAATTTCGATTAAATGTAAAAAAATAAATGAAAAACAAAACGAGCATTAATCATACTCAAATTAGACTTAAATTGTTAAAATGTAAATAATCTTGAGTTAATTATTTTTAATATGAGAAGTAATTTTATATGTATGTCAAGCCTTTGAATATTAAAATTCTTTTTTAAATTAGCCTTACTATGGGACGAATGTGATTTCGTAATTTTCGAATTTTTATAAATATTTTTCACCTTTATTAGCTGGCAATTTTTAAGGTTAATTTCATTTTATCGCGATTATTTATGTGTCACATCTATGATTTTCCAGCTATTCTTGAAAAAATCAATATGCATTGAAAGGTAATAACGGATATTTATTAGGTGAAAACAAATTGAGGTAAAAACGATTGATTATTATATATCATTAGCTGACAGTTTACATGAAGAAATTTAATTTGTAAAGTAAAAATAATGATAAATTCATCTGTATTATAATAATCATACACTAAAAATTAACTGATTATCAAGTCTGGTATTTACGTCTTCATATCGATTTATAAATTTTTGTCTATCAATCAAAAAAATAAATTAAAATGCATAAACTATTCATACGTAACTCCTTTTTAAAAATAAAGTTTTAAGAACATTTAATTATTTTTTAAAACAAAAATATAAAACGCTTAACAACAGTTAATTGAATCATTGAAAAAATTATTTTATAATAATTTGATAATAATTTATATTTAAATGAACCTTATTTTAAAGGATCTTAATGATTCAAATTAAATTAATTTTCAAATTTCATTTTCAGTAAAACGATGTTTTAAATAGTGTTAAGATAAATATACAGAATGATTTAACAAATGTTATTTTTTCCATAAAAAATTATGAATCTGGAAAGATCAGAAATGTGGAGTTATTGTAAAATAATTGCATAGACTTTTAAGCCATTTGCAAGTTATACTTTTCAAAATTTATTAAAAATATCCTAAATTTGAACATTTGAAACATATTTTTCACATAATACGTGTTACAAATAACAAACATCAACTGTCTACATTTCATTAAAAAGTGTAAATTTTTTAGTTAAAATTTTATTTTTAACGTTTTGAGTTGAGAATTTATGCAAATATTTTATATATGGTTAAAAACATAAAAAATCATATCAAGCGACATAACATTCTAAGAGTCAAAATATAAAACTATTACAAAAATAAAAAAAATTATCTTGTTATGTAAATGTATTAGCTTCTTAATTGTCAAATATTCTCATTTATCTTTGATCTTTAATCATGAATTTAATGTTCGCAAAACATAAAAACATGAAACATATAAATTTCATACAATAAACTTACATAAATTTTTTAAAAGTTTAAAAACTGATTGGAGTTGTAAAACACAATGTTAAAATAGATTTCATGACAACTTGTTCCGAGAAACATTCTTTATTGTTTGTCAAAATTTCGCTGAATACCAAAATATGGCTTGAACAAATCAAAGATTTAATGTGATATGTTACAAATTACTTTAAAATAAAGTAAATATTTCACAAATAAGATATTTTATTCAATTTATAAATCTATGAATGCTTCTCAAATTCAAAAATATCAAAACAAATTATTTAATTTGATGATTTTTAAAGTCTTATAAAGTTAACCGTTTCAAAAATATGTTTATTATCGTCTCCATAAAGACAAATTGTTGTTTTAATAATGGTGATCGGAAATTAATTTTATGTAATGTTTTAATTTAGAATTAAAAAATTTAAAAATCAAGTGATTATAAGGTAAACACGATAAGTCATAAAACGAATTTTTAAATGAAATTTCCAATTATAATATCAATTTATGTGATAATAAAATTTTGATATTCACATTTTGTAAAATAGAATATTTTATCAGTTATAATTGATAAAATTTCACCAATTTTTGTTTGTAAAGTCCCGTCTAATTAAATTATCGAAAAAATATATTATCAGAAAATATAATACATATTTAAATTAAAAACATTCAGTAAAATATGTACTTCGACATTCAATCGTAAACTCAATTAAATAAGATGAATGAACAGTATTAAAAAATTTGATAACTTATTCATACATTAAATTTAAACTAATTTTTCATATCTAATGTATCACGATTCGCTTTATGATAAAAAATCAAAAACATTCAAATTTGCACATTTTTCAATTAAATTATTTTTGAAAACTATTAAGAGATACATATAGATAAACAGTCGCATCAATATTTAATCAAAATATCTTGAAAAATTTTTGTTGATTCTTTTAAGTATACCCATACGTTAATGTACTATAACTCTTTCGATAAATTCTGATAAGCGGTCCCCAATATCGAGAGGAAAAGAAGAAAAATGTATTGAAATTATCCCTTGAGATTTTATTTCAGGAACCTATGATTATAGCTTTCTAGAGATGTAGTTATATCGTTAAACTATCTTAACCTAAGACTATTTAAAAAAAATTGTGATTTATCTGGCTTAGAGAAATCAATGATTTATATGTTTAAATAAAATTATTTAAAATATTGATTATTTTTAAAAATCATATTTTTGAAAGGTTTTAAACAGACAAATTCAGATTGTTTACTTCCTCAAATTTCTAACCTCATTGTTCAGAAATATTATTGGCACTCTGCTTCGCAACTCCTCGTGACCATCAGAAATAGTAGATATTTAGGAAAGAAAATAATTAAAACACATTCATGTTGACATCAACAGCAACAATTTTAATGAGATTAACAAAAATATAAAGCTTGATAACTGACAACCGATGAAAAGATTGAAATTAAAGTTCTCAATTAAGATATCAACTCATATTTCATGAATTAATACAGATTTCAACTAAAATGTTGATCTATTGTATTTAAATCTCATAATACAAAGGTTTGATAACAGTTATTAATTTTATGTAATGCTTAGAACCTAGAATATATGTGTTTCCTCTAACTAAGACTATTCTGTGATAAATTCTTTCATTTTTGAAATTTATTTTTATCAAAAGTTTTACTTATAATAAAAAGGGTTTAAGTGCCTCGAGTAATCTAACCTTGAAATATTATGAGGTTTATAAAATAATAAGCAATTATTCATAAAAAACTTTGTCTTAAGAATGATAATAATTAGATATAAGGCGCTACATAATCTACAATTTAAAGAATTCGTTTTAACATTCATTTCAATATTAATAGGAACGACATGACCAATTTTAAAAAACTATTTGTCATTAAATTAACTCTTTCTTTTTGTCAGAACGAAAAAAATTATCAAAGCAACATAAAAATTTTTATATAAAATTATAATTCACGATTCGATGAATTTCAAATGCAGTAATCTTTTAAGAAGTTCTTTATTACTTGAATATCTACATTATCATAATGTATTCAAATATCATCGTTGAAATTTTATTGAAGATAATTTATCATCAGATTTTATTCCATGATACATTTGTGTGTTTTGATCTTGAAATATTTTCCCCCAAAGTTTATTGACACCGAGCATTCAGCGTGTTCCATTATTTGTCTTTATGAATATGACTAAAGATATGAGTTTTTTTAATTTGCAGTGATACATTAACTACCATTTCTATCGTATCGTTTACGGCCATTAAAAGTTAAATTTATTTTAAAAAATTCGAATGTTAATTACTTTAGAGATCTTAATTGCACAAATCATTTATTTTGATAAAATGCGTTCTTTTTAATAGCTTCAACATGAATGTTAAGTTTAATATATCAGATAAAAGACTTTAATGAAATGATTTGAATTAAAATAACATTTCTGGTTTCATTTATGATCTCTATATTGTTAATAACATTGATGCAGTATGATTTAACACGGAAGATTTATAATTAACAATAGTTAACTAAATTACACCGACTTGCAAAAAATGTTATGACAATTTTAAGATTTAATACAGCCAAAAACTCATTTAATATATCTGAAGTTATAAAAATACAATGGGAAAACATTTGATATTGTTCTAGGACATAGTGTTTTATGAAGAAATTATTTTAAAGTTAAAATATGATCATATATTTCTATTAAGGATTATGTTTTACTTGATTGTATATATTTTTGAGTTGCATGAAATTTTACACTATTCTGTAATTCTTTGGTTGAGCTTTTTAGTGATATGAATATTTATAACCTTATTAAACTTTATCGTTTTTAAATTTAAAGTATTTGGAATAATTTGTAGCATAAATCTATTTTGCTTAATGATTATAATATTTAAATTGATTCATTTTGATTGATCTTTAAAATGGTTAAACGAAACATGGATGAAAATATTATTTTTTTAATAAAATCAAAAATAATTTCAGTATATGACACAATTCATTCTATTTACCAGTAAAAATATCAAAATTTCTATAAAATTCTCATATAAAGAAATTATGTGTGTTTGAGGTATCTATTGTTGAAAATAAAACTTCGACATTTTAGAGTATTATAATTAAAATTTTAACTTTTTTAGATGTATAACTTGTCATTGTCAATGTAAGCATGGACTGTTTAGTGTATTAAAAAGTAAATATATAAATAATGATTCGTAATCAGATAAACATGCATATTATCTGGATGTTCTCAAATTTGTATGGGTAGGTCGAAAATGCTGTTGACTATTTGATATATTTCTCATATGCTCATGAATAGATTTATTTTTGTTGAATATTTGCACAATTTCCTTTATATTTTTATTTGATTATAAACATGGCGAACATATATAAAAGCCGTTCTTTTTTAGATATATGTTAATTCTAAAGAGGGTTTTTGATAAATCAGAGTTGCCATATCGAAGAGTATCTTAATACAAGCTAACAAAATACGTTATCACATGAAATAAGTACCTGTTTGATATCAAGATTGTCTTAATTTATTGTGGAAAGATGTGATCTTATGTTTGGCATCCTCTCTCAAAAATTAGAGGGTTCCGATAGTTATGTTGCTTCATTTAAAGTGTTTCGAAATATAAAAGTAGTCATTTAAATTTATCACATTGATGTTTGGTATCACCCATTTTAGTTAACAAAAAATTTTTTTCACTTATCTGGCCAAATCATAAGTGGTAGAGTTCATAAAAAAATAAATTTATGATATATACGAAACATTTATCAGAATTTATAACTGAAAAAGTCCGATTTTAGTTAACTAAATGTTTATTGACCGCATAATAAGAGGAATCTAATTATTAAGTCTATTTTTGTTCCCTTGTTGTTCGGAGTTTTTTCTTAAAATAGAACATGTATTTTTTGAAATGATGTCAATGAATAGATAATTGACTGAGAAACTCATAATTCACATTTATCAAACGATTGCCATATTATGAGTTGAAGTTCACTGCAAATTTTTTTTCTTTTTAAAAATACAATACAACAACTATTGAAGATTTTTATGTTTATTTCGTATAAAATTTTAGGTTCCAATTTATAAGGTCTAGCATATGCTTTAGGTTTGTCTAACATCAGATAAATGTCATAAACTATCAGCAAAATATCTTTTAATATAGTTTTGAAATCCATAGTCGATCTTCGAATGAGGAAAACAAAAATAAAAGAAATTTTATCACCTTCGTAAAAAACAAAGGATCACAGACGCTGTCTATTGGTTGATTCTATCACCGCATACATACATTTTTATCATGGCTGTGATAGATATATTTGTATTTTATGTCACCTTCTATTTTCTGACTATATGATGAGAAAAAACAAATAAATATGAAACAAAGTGATTTTATAATGAATGTACATTTAGAGAAATATATTTCTCTTATTTGTGTTATTGTCTAAGCTGTTTATTGGCTTCACTTTAATTGATTTAAATGTTGCATGTGATGTCGATAGTCAGTGAAAATAAAAGTATATATCTCAAGATAAAACAAATAAACTCTTAACCAAGGTATTTTCTAACTTATCTTTTCCCATTGTAAATTAAAAATTTTTTATTCATTAACTAACAGTGTATGCAAACGAATTCTGATTATTAATTAAATAATGCTGCGCGCTTGAAATAATCGATTTTATCAATGTTGAGAACATGATTGTCGCTTGCTTCCTAAGTAATATATAGAAAATTCTTGAAAAATTGTGTGGTTTCATAATTTTCTGCTTTTAAAAATTCAAAAAAATAAACGTTGAATATTTTCTTTGATGTAGTCTAAAGGTACGTTCTATCAGAAAATCAGTTTGTACAATTTAGAAAATATTTAGCAACCCAAGGATAGGTAAATTATATGAAAATCGGTTAAAAATATTATAGATGGCCTCTTTTACAATATAAATATTGGGAACCATTTTTATAAGATTTAGTCGACAGCATTAATAATATATATCGTCAGATATTCGAAATTTATTTGTTCAAATGAACAAAAAATTGATTTCAAAATATTAGCAGGTGTTTTGGTTTGACTATAAGGTTTTACTTTGTTTTGAAGTGATGTTTAAATCGTTGAAAATAGCTTACTGAATTAAGATATACACACTTGATTTCATCAAATACTATTTTTAAATAAACACGATTGAATTATCATCCAACTTAACTATTGGTCACTCTCATCAATAATATATTGGTATTTATGACTAACCTCATGAAAATTCTAAAGTCGATGTGAACATGACAATTTATCGCTCTTAACCTGGAGCATTCATATAAAACAGAAAAATATCCGAGTGTATTTGTACAGGAAATTTATCAGTCAATTTTAGAATGTATATGAACTTGAAAATTCAAAAAATACTCTTACACGTCCTTGTTTATTCATGTTTACATGATCATAACTGAAAATATAAATTATATTGGCTTTTTTTTATCATTTATTTGTCATTAATTATCTTCAGTTTTAAGGCTTCGTGAATGATATTGTCAGAAAACTGTTCGGTCAATGCATAACCGTGATAGAACTTCGCTCATAAACATTATATTTTTAAACTATTCGTTCGAAATAAATTATAATAGTCTTATTAAATTATTTTAATAGTTGTATTACATTGGGAATGTATCAAATAAATTTTCAAAATGTTTCACACTTAGTTCAGACAAAATTTGAAACAATTTTCACTCTGAATTTATTAAAATAAACTGGAGTCGCTAAAAAGATTTATAATTACAAAATTACGATTTAAAAAAATATAAGAATACTTTAGGTTCGCTTTTACATGTAAAATTGACAATCTAAATTTAGATAAAAAGTAAATATTATCTAAAATTGATAAATAAATACCTTTTGTAGAAACTTGATACTTTCAATGTTAACTTTAATGCATTTGTGAGTTATCTGGAATACATCTTACGTTCGAATGCGCAACACGTTACATATATATAAACAAGTCTTTTCCCTATTATTAATACAAGGTCGCTCTATTATGTAAAGTCTAGACCTCTCAACTTAGCTTAAGAATGTGAAAATCTTTTTTCAAATTAACTCTTAAGTAACATATCTTCTTTTGGTTTTTTAATTTCACTAAATAATAAAAAATTGACGTTCTTTTTCAACATCTGAATTTAAATATAGCTTATTTTCAACGAAAAGTAAAAATTAAATTTTTTCAAATTGTCGACATTTTTCTGTTTAGCAATGATGAGTCAAATTCTTAAGGGTGTTTTTCTCAGGAATTCTACGTACCTTTTGGGTCTTCGGTGAAGCCCTGATAACTTACTTATGCCGTTAAACACTTTACAACGTTTCAACCACCATTTTCATCTGCAGAATTCTGTGTTCGATATAATGCACGTTCAACAACTTTAAACATCGTATCGTCGCACATATAGAGCAAGCATTTCATTCAATTTAGATGCCTTTATTACCAACGATAAATGCTTAACGAATACTATTGTTCAAAAATATTTTAAAATTCTTATATTAACTCCTCAATCTTTGTGTTAACTGTTTTAATCGTATAATAAAATGCTTGTACGACGTATCTAGAAAAAAGCATCTTGATAACAAAACATGGAAGGATTGAAATGATCGCCTTCTCACAACATTATGTTCTCGATCTTTAGTTATCAAATTCTGTATTACCAGATCGAACATAGAGAATATCACCTTTTGAGAAACAATGACTGTGATGAAATATTAGTTATTTTTATTTGGCTTTAGTATAGTTCTCTATCATTCAGTTGTCGATACTTTCTAAAAATAGTAAACATAGACTCCTGAACTTTATAAATTTTGATATTTTTATTTGTAATTGATCTACAATTCCAACAAACTAATTCGATTTTCGATTTATATTAACATTAAAAATAGTCTAAAAATTAAAATTTCCATCTTCCAAAATTTTATCAGAACGTTATGAATATGAAATGTCTCTGTAATTTATTATTGTTCAGAATTTTGAGAATTTTTATACACATTTAATTTAAAAAATCACTTAATTTAATTCAATTGATAAGTTTATAGATGTTATTGCATTATATATGTCAAAACAATATATGTTATGAATAGAATAAGAAGGAACTCCGCAAAAGCATTTTATCTCTCATAATTATCTTAGTATGATCTGATGCGCTACATCTAAACAATGAATCTCAAAAAATTAAAAATTTATAACTTTTTTCCCTGTATGTGTTTCACATCTATATTTAAACATGAATAAATAAAATTTAATGTATGTATGTCTGATTAATATGGAAAGGTATCAAATAAAAAAGATTGAATTTAAATAAAACGATTATATTTTATCCAGATGATAAAATAAACAATGTATATGTGATAACTTTATCAAGTTAATATTATATATCTCCTTTGAAAATTAATCCCAAAGGCAAAAATAAATAATAGTTTGTTGCAGCACGATATTGTTATCTTTAATATTTGTGAGTAAAAATTTAAATTCTCTCTATATGACGTCTAAATATTAATTTCATCTTCTAATTGTTCATATTTATGATATACAATGATTTGACATTATTAATGGAGTTATTTGATTAGTATTAAAAAATTTAATATTCCAAAAACAAATAACATAAGATATATACTAAGAAACAGGTTAAAACTGAAAATATCGTGGCTATTTCCTTATTGAAATATTAGCATTCTTATGAATGTTATTTTTAATGACATGAAAGGAAAGTATTTATATGCTGTCTATCCCAATCGAAAACATTAATGCGCTAAATCATATCCTATTTATGAAACTATAACTTCTTAAATATTAAATAATAACCCTTTAATCCAACAAATATTTAATTTTTAAGAATATCTCGAGTGTTAATCATGAGTATTTCTTATTGAATTATCACAATCCTGATAAAACACGTTAAAAATAAACGAGTAGATGTAAGTTAATTCTGTAAGAAAGTAAATGTTGAGGGTAAAATTTCAAATAAAATTTCTATTTGGTGGTTCAAATCTATTTTTTAAAAACTAAAAATAAAATATGGAAAATAACAAATTTAATGCTTTAGAAAAGGATGAATAGATTTTAAGGCACAAAAAATAAAATTATATTTTCATTCTTCTGAGAATTTTGCTCGGGAAGAAACAAAAATATCAATGTAATTATCATCAGAATTGATAAAAAAATTTAAATTCATACTAACAGGAATATTTAATTTTCTAATTGATGATTGATATATTAAATTGAACTTTTTGTTTAATAACGTATAAACTGTATCTTTATCAATTTAATATATAATCTAACACGTTAAAGCTTCATATATATAAGTTAAAACATTGAAAGATTAGAAATTTTCGAAATTGAAGTAAAATTAATCTTTTTGACTTTTTCCATCTCAAAGAATTTCGAATTTCATTGTTTCTTTTTTAAAAGATAATTTAACATAGATTAAATTTATCACATCGACAAAATCTAATTATATGATGAAACTCAAGCTCATTGTTGAAGAAATATCATTATGGTATATTTATTAAAAATCTTTTTAATTTTAGAATTATAATTCAAAAGATGAGGATATTGATTCTGAAAAAACATATTTTAAAATTTATTCTATAGACTAATGAAAAAAAATCATAGAATATTTACAAATTATATTTCATCGTTTACAAAAAAATTAAATTCATGGTAGTTTTAAGGAATAAATTAAATATTTCCTTACATTAGTGTCTAATACGAGAATAAAATTTCATAACTTTATCAATATCGTAAAAGCGACATTTCTATGAGTTTAAATAATTTAAGGATGTTTGGTGGTATTATGTTTTGTTAAAATCAAAAAATATATGATAGACTAAGAAACTCTTTTTTGTTCTCAATAATATCAACCAGATAAGATTGACTAACAAAGTTAATAAATTTTAAAAATTATTTTCAAGTGCTAATATTTTTAAATGAAACATTATTTACATCATAAGATAAATATTAAATTCTTAGTCACATACCAGAATAAACTCAAATAAACCACACGAGATGAAAAAGTTTCAAACCTAGAAATATCGAAAAAAATTTGAGATATGTGGAAATATAATTCAAATATTAAGAATTTTTTCTTGTAAGTCCTCAGTTAAGAAACAACAAATTTCTAATATTTGATTATACCTAAGATATTTTAAATGGTATAAATGGTTTAACTTGTACATTAAGTTGTCACAATTTAATTTGAGAAATACTAAAAGGAAAATTTTTGAAAAAAATATTATTCCATAAATTAGATAATAAAATAAATTTCCCCATATTAAAAACAAGTTTCCGTAAAATTGTTCCTTTTGACTTAAATAAAAATTATTTTTAAAAAGATTTTGACAATTAGTTTTTGGTACTTTAATAGATATAAAATAAAAACTAAAACATAATTATTAAATTAATGATAAAAATAGTATAAAAAAATTCTTTTATATAAGTCTTATGGTCAAATTGATTAAAGTTATAAAAACATTAAATTACGTTATTAATTTATTGAAGTGTATTTCTTATGAGAGTGAAGAAACTAATAACAGGACATTTTCTATACGATAACGTAAATTCATAAAAAATCTCAACATGTTTTATATCTGTTAATTATCATAAAATCGAATGTAAATATTAAATCAAACACAGAAGGAAATAAATTTTCGATTTTGGATAAAGGTGGTAAAAATCTAACAGATATTTAATCTTAAAAATCGTAAATATTTTATTTTCTATTATTACTCAACAAAATGTTCTTACCTTTTTCAACGGTATAAAATACTTCTTAGATTGTTAATACTTCAAAATCTACTAACATTTCCACCAACTAAAAACCTGAAAAGTGTATTCTTTAAAATTCTATAAAAATCTTGAGCTAAAATGTGCATGAAGAGTTTGAATGATTTTTTGTGCATCATTTAAATTAAAATATTTTAACATGAATTCATGTAATAGACAACAATTCTTGGACAAAAAATATTTTCTTACAAAAGAAACGAATTTTTGATAAAAATCAAAAGAAATAATGCATTGATTTGTAATCATTATAATTTTATATTGAATTTACAATTTTTGTTCTTTTCCAAGTGATAAGTCAGCATTTTATCAATTTTTCATTTAATAATCATCTAATTCTTGTTCCAACATTTTGAGAAATTCTTTAATTCAAAGTAAAGCACTTTTTGTATTGTCTCCTTAGGTTTTTCTTAACTCTCTACATTCCCAGAATTGTTAGTCAATCAAAAAACATTTCAGATTGACATAAAGGTAAATTCTATTCTTCTTTTTGTCCTTTCCTTTTTGTACATATTAATATTGAGAATTAAACTTATTATTTATTTTCTCATGTAAGTTCTCTTATTCTTTATAACTTATTTTTTTCTTTAAATCTTAAATTCCATTTAATCTTTTGAACAAATAACATCATTTAATGTCATTTAAGAAACTATTTTTTATATTTAATCGAATGTTAGTTTACGTTGTCAGGAAATAAAATGAGCAAGTATTAACTATAAAGAACAATTTTGCAGTTATGGGATATTTTTTAATTTTTACCCACACAAAAACTCGATTATATATTCGAGGTTCGATTTTGTTGGTGCGAATTATCCGAATGTCTGGTTTCCACAAAATAATATTTAGGAAAAAATAAGTTAATTTATTGATCTCGTTCACTTAATATTAATAATGTTATGAGATTATGCTATACATTAGCATATATAAATATTTTAAATTTTTGTTTCATCTATAAAAAACTCAAAAATAATCTTTATAAAGATTAATGACACAACTAGGTTTATTGGTTAAATAACACTAGAAAAATTTGTATAAAACTATCGATAATTCTGGAACAAAACTATCGTCATTTTTGAATTGTTTCGAAAAAATGTAAATTCGTAATTATTTTATTCTTAAAATAAAAAGAATGTAAAGAAGAAAATAATATATTAAAACAGACAATATAGATTTTATCTTCATACTAATTTATGAATAACAAAAACATGGTGAGATAAGTCACTATTTCTGTTTTAATAAATTTTCATAAAATTAGTAATTATCTAAAAACGATGATTAGCATACATATACAATTAGAATGAAAAAATTCTTTCAGTTAAAAACGTGGATAAAATATTCAAATGATCATTCACATATATCAAAATATTGAGAGTATATAATTCAAAATAAGAGTTTAAAATTATAGTAAATTTTTTTGATATATATCGTTAACAAACAAACAAGGTAACTTAAATTATTTTAGAATAAAATTATTTCCTAAGTTAATATATTATTTTTATGAACACATACAGATGAAAATACATAAAATGCAAGGATTAAAGAGAAACTGAAAAACGAAGTGCTTTGAAAAGTAAGAAAACACTGATATTTATAAAATTGGTCAGATGCATAAACTATAAAAAATTAACATAAGGATAGAAATTCTAAAGAATCATATTTTTAACAATTTTATATTTTCCGACATACTAAAAAGAACAAAAACGCAAATTTAGTATTTATAAAAAAACAAGATTAAACTTATCATAATCCAAAAATTAATTTGGTTAATAAATGTATCAAACAAAAATTACTCAATACTAAAAAATATGAATACAAAATAAATACAAAGAAGAAGGAAAAATATATAAATTCATGTTATAATAATAAGTAGTACAAAAAACATTATTTGTGTTTATTTAAATGAAATTTTACAAGAAACATAAAATAATTAATTTTTAATGGTTAATTTTATGATGAAAGCAAATTAACATTTTTCATCGATGTTTTATTTTAACAAAATTATTGCCCTATATCCTTATTTGTGCAATATTCGTTGTAATGTTGAAATATATGATATTCGATAAAGTTCTCAATTAAACATTTTAACTACAATTCCCATATCTTTTTGATTTTTCTTATAATTTTTAAATGCAAAAGATCCATTTGTATTCCACAATGAATACTATACCTCAAGTTTTGTGAAAATATGGTTTCATAAATCTGTATATTTGATTTAAATTTACTGGAAATGTTACTCTGCTCAAATATAATATTTTCTGCACGATATCGTCTTTAAACACACATACTGATACTTTTCTTTTGATTTTCTTTGATTTTTGTCGATGATACAAAGCATTCATCTTAAATATATTATGGAAATTATTGACAGGTTCAAGAGAATATCGATGCAAAGTTTTTTAGGGTTCTTTGAAAATATTTAGTTTTCGAAAAGAGCTTTAATAATTAATTCAAACAAAGCTTCTTCTAGAAAGCTAAATTCATGTTTATGAGAAATTATGGAGTTGAACTGGACGAAACTGTCCTCGTGATCAAATTCTTTTCGTATATTATCCCAAAAAATTTAATATCTCTATTTATATTGATGTTTTAATTCATTGTCAAATAAAAAAATCATCAGTTGACCAAGAATTTTGATACAGCCATGATCCTGAAAATTTAGAATTCTCCTACCTATTTAATTTAACTTTTGGTGAATATCAGTGCTTAAAACTAATCTATATCTCTCTAAATTCAACTGTCAAACTCTAATGACATCCTCAAAATTCTTGTGACTAGGTCTGGTTTTTCTTTTAATTTTATCGAAGTTTAATTAAAGGTTTTATCTCGATTGAGCGTGCTGCTTATCTGACGTTATGTAGCCGTTTGTGATAAAATCTGAATTTTGGGCTATATAAATGAGAATCGAATGTAATAAATTCTTTTATTTTTTCCAACATTTTTTGGTTTAGAATTAGATATTTAGGAAATGAAATCGATTGTATATTTTGTATTTTCTATAATGTCAGAAGAACTCAAGTTATACGGATAGTTATCATGGTTTATCGCCTCTATAAAATTTATACACTCATCTGCTGTTTCACTTCTTAAAGTTTTTTCTGATATTCTGGTCATGTCTGAAGCGTCTTGAATGTTTTCATATTTTAAATCTATGTTCCTTCTCTTTTTTGCATTTTTCCTTCATTTATATTCGAAATACTTCAGTTAATTTATTTATTAATACTTAGAACACCACATAATTTCATGAGTTTGAACAAATTGTTCATTAAATATAGGATTTTCTTAGTTACGCATTTTTATTAATAAATAAAATTTTCGTAGATTTACATTTTTTATATAAATCTATTAAGAAAATTAAATGAAATGAAATAAAGAAATAATAGTTTTGATAAAAAGGTATCGACAAATCGTAAAGAAAAATTGATTTACAGAGTTAACATTTAAAGATAAAAATTTACGACGCGTTAAATAAATTTCTTATTAAATTGGAAAAAATTTAATTAACTCATAAATGTGAAATACTACTCAGAGTTACTTAGTTTAATAAATGTTCAGTGAAGTTTTTCCAAGTATTTGGATTTTTAGCAAATTATCCGTTTTAAATTTTCTTAATCTATTCATGAGGATAATTAGTTATACATTTTTTAGTTTTGAGTTTTTGCTGTTTTATAAATGAAAGATAAGACTTTTTTACTCATTTAAAAATATATCAAAGTAATTACATTATATAAAGTTTTGAAACTGTTTATTCTTTTTGAGAATAACGTCTATCATCATCAAAGAAATTATAGTTTTTCTCAGACTTTATTTGTAACACTTAATCATCCAACTTCTGAATTAATATTATTAATTAGATATTTATTCATTTTTAGAATAAAATGTTATTTTTATTTGCTTAATACTCAATCAGTTACATGATACCGTTACATTACAATGTAACTTTAAGACATTTAAATGTGTTTGGTTTAAACTCAAATATTGATTAAATATCTGAATCTTTATTTGAGTGTGAAGGATTTTTATCAAATTGATCTCTCAATTAGATTATTTTGTATTATATAAAATCAAAAGTTAAAATGATAGTTTAATATATTGAGATATTATTTAATGTTAGATCAGTAGCAATTAATCCTCTTAATGACATTAAAAATGGAGTTGCATCTGAATACATTTTTTGTGAATGAATTATAATTAAATGAGTTTTGTTTATTAACCAATAATCTAGATTTATAAAACATTTTATGTTAATTTCCCATTAATTGTATCTGATAAGTGATTGCGCAATTAAGAAAATCCTATTTTAATAAAGACGAAATTTTTTTACGTTATTTAACAAACAAAGCAACTGTTTTTGAAACAAAGAAATTTGATTTTTTATTTTAGTGGTAAAAATATAAAAGTATTATTCTCATCGATTTTCTAATTTTGACAAAAATAAAATAAATCAGAAAATGAAAACCTTACCATTTATGAAATAATGATGATCTTAAATATGCTAAACTTAAAAATATTATTTTTTACAAATAAATTATATTTGAATTGATTAAAAATACACGGCATTTAACCTTAAAGATGTATTTCATGTTTCATATAAACTCTAAAAAATACCATCAAAATTCCTTATAAGTTATATAATTTCGATTTAATTCGAAGAAATAAGTTCAAATTTGAAGTACACTCACAAAAAGAATTTAACTTTTGCACATTAAAACTGAATAACATATTAAAGATTCATAGATAAAGAAAAATTGAAGGTTTTTCTTATGTGTTTCACTCACCAAAATTCTTTATCCATTTGTAAAATACATTTAAAAACAGTTAAAGATTGAATTCTCTAAGTTTATGAATGTAAAAAAATACGTTGAAAGCATTTGAATCAGACGCAAAAGTATATTGCCTTCATACTTCTATTTCATAACAGATATCTCTTTTTTTGCTTACTTCGAGAGACGATTTTCGTGTTTTGTTAATTTATTTGAATATTTAAGAGTTTTTTTTAGTTTATTAATAAAAATAATATAAAATGGAAGTTTATTACAAATATAAAAGAACTATAAACTAGAGATTAAAATCAGAGATAATAAGTTAAATAAATAGAATTTTAAAAACCGTGAAATGTTGTCTTCAACGCCAATTATTAATACAAAACTATATAATGTAATTGTCTTCTGCAAAAAATATGATAAAGAAATTTATTTCAAAATTATTGTTAGATTCATGAAATTTTTTAATTTTTATCAATTTACAAAATATTTTTCCATGAATATTATAGAAGATATTTAGAACATAAAATAGGATTTATTCGAGAATGCAAAGGTTTTGCTCACACAATTTACAAGTAGTATACATCTAATCATATATCTATGTTATAAATAATATTCAGAAGATCAAAATGTGTAAAAAAACACAAATAATCTGTCTAGATTTTTTAGTAATTCAATATTTTCATTGTCATATATTTGATGTTAACTAAGATTGGAACGTTAAAATAACTCTTTTGAACTTCATTTTAAATGTCGAATCATTTGAGTTACATTAACATTAAAAATAAAATTAAGTTTTTTTATGTTTCATACTTTGACACATTTCGAAAATATAATAACTCTTTTTATCAAACAGATTACCAATGAAACATGTAATTCATGGTTAAATAATTGATAAACTCATCAAAATATGAAAAATGTGTTTATCAGTCCATTTTATTTTTACTGTAAAACAAACTTTGGAAAAGACAAATTTATATTCTAGAGCAATAAAATCATAAAAATATTACATACGTTAAATACTATTAAAAATTTATTATCATAATTCAATTGTTTGTCTAATTATATAAACTACATAATGTTGTTGATGAACCATAGAGAAATCGTCATGTTCATTTCTATCATTAAAAATCCATAATAGATCAGATCAATGATGATAATTTAAAATGAAATTAGTAAATTTTTCTTAAGAAGATTATGTGTATAAAACAATAAAAATTGATAATTGAGAGACAAAATACGAATATCTAAATGATTACCCAAAAACTATTTGTATGAAAAACAAGGACAATCAAAAAATTTCTAAATATTCAGAATAATATATGTAAATTAGAAGACGTATACACGATCAAAATCGTATAAATTTTTTTATTTTCGATTACACTTTATAACCTGTCAAATGAATAATTAATGGATCAATAAGAACCAAAATATATTTATACAAGGCGAAAACCAGCCAAGAATTAATTAAATCAAAAATAAAATGGAAGTGTTTGTTATAACTATCAAATTTTTGAGTGTCGCGAAATAATATAATATTGGTGATTAAAGTAAGTATTAATTTAGAATATTGAAAAAGATTGTATGTTTTTATAAATTTGTATTGGAAAAATAAATCGTTTAATGATAGTGGAAACCATGCGTTGGCGTTTTAATAATTACATCTATAATTATAAAGTAATCATATATATCTATAACAAATTATATTAAAACAATAATCATAAAAATACATCATGAAATTGATTCTTTTAAGTTCAATAATTTATTTGACTAAAATAGTGAATGTATATCATATCATTTCTTTCTTCGAATCTTAGAATTTTTAACTTTAGTTCAAAAACACGAAATATATTTTGATCAAATTTATACTTATAAAATATCTTATAATAAAACATTAAAAGATTATAAAAATCTATTTAAACTGCGAAAAACAAAAGAACTATATGGGATCTATATTTTTAAATATGATAATTAAAATATTTGATGTTTAGAATAATTTAAAATTTTATTTACGATCAAGGGACAATGCAGAGTTTCATTGTACAACTTTTTACCGTGCATTAGATTTCGATATAATCTATATCTAGAGTGGCTGCGGAATACTTTTAATTTTTATTTAAACAACTTAAGTTATATCTCTCTGTATATAAATCTTCATAAATTAAAAACTTCAATACATTGCTTATTTACGAGTTTCTGTTCACACAAAATTGAATTTATTATATTTGTTCAAATTCACTATCCATATATGAAGAAAAAAATTAAAGTTGCGGATATTTTAGTGTTTTTACAAACCAATAAATGTTCAAACTTACTAATATTCATGTTTTTTAATTCGATTTTTCTTTCATTATGTGTATTTATAAAATAAAAATAAATGTAAAATTAAGTTTAAGTTCTCTTATAAATAAAATTGAATTTGAAAACATAGGAGCAAAAAATTAATTAAAACTGTGAGCAAATTCAACATTCTATCGGGCTTCACATTGTTAAACTCATCAAGAGGGATTGGTTACTTTTATGGAGTAAAATCTAAGCTGTCCATACCATTAAAATTTTCCAAAAGTAATTTCCATACTAAAACAAACTTCGCTTATCTATTTCTTCAAATAATATGAAAAACGATCAATAAAAGGAAAATCACAAGAAGCATTTTGGCTCATTTGTTATTATGTCTCTTCATACACGTTTATATTCAAAAGAAATATCTTAATGTGAAAAAAGGGTCAACAAATAAGTACAGTTCGATACATTCGGAAAAAGTAACACAATTCAGAATGAAAATAATCAAAAAATTATGATAAATCGACAGTAGTGTCTAAATTTCTTGAGATTAGGGAAGAATCTCAATACTTTACTGAATTTAGACCGAAAAGAAAGGAGTGTTATCCATATCTAAGAATTTCAGTTGTATATTTTTGCTGATTCTAGAGGCGTAAATTTAATTATATTGATTTACGTCACCTATTTTTCTCGAGTAATCAAAGGTTTCTAAATTTTAACATTTTTACAGAATTTTATTTTAAAAAACATTTTTGATTTTTGAAATCCATCGTATTTGAGAATATAAAAAAAGAATTTCTGAACTCAAGCTTTAATTGAGCTCATCTTGAGTCACATTTAGAAACAAATCAAGTATCATAGAGAACATAAAATAGTTCACGAAGTACTGCAACGAGAGCTGGATGATAACTTAAGAGGGTGTCAATAAGTTTTTAAATGTATCGTCAAAAAACGAACCAAATTCAAAGGTAAAAATAAGAATCTTAAATTTACAATAATTTAAAAGTTATAATCTTAAAATTTTAGTCAGTAAACATTTGCAGTTTTATTTTAAAAAACGCTTATTAAAACCTCCTACCACAAAACATGAGAAAATGTATACGTTTTAGAGGACTACGAAATCAATATATGTTTAAATGTATGATAAATTGAATGTCTTAAAGATCCTTATTTAAAATGTATTTATTCATATAACAGTCAGTGTCAAAGTATTTTAAACAAATTAAGGTGGGTTCAAGACACAGACAAATGTCCACTTAATGTTTTCATAATTTTATGAATCGGTATTTTTATGAAGTTATCGTTATATTACGCGAGACTGTTAGTTTTGCTCTATTAAACCGAAATAAAAGTTTATATACAATTAATAATAGAATATACAGGTTTAATATATTTTTTATGATTATTATCTGTATTAATTTTGAATTTCTTTTTTATTTCTCCAAAAATTAATATTTTATGTTAATGCTTAAAAATTGTGAAATTATTAAAATAACTTATGATAATTTGTTTTTTTCATTTTCTTAGGATTTATCAATTTTAAATAATATTTTGTTTCTCCAAACCTATATATTTCTCATTTTATTATTATCATGATCTAGTTCTATCACATTCTTAAGAAAATGTATAATTTTATTCTTTTAAAAAGTCAAAGCATCCAAATATCCGACAATTTTCACATACGAACTCATGATAACTTCTCAAATAACATAATAGTATTGATTAAATCTTAACTAAAATTCTAATAAATAACAACTAATATTATAAATTTCCAGCGAAAGAAAAGTATTAGGAATCTCCACAAAGTGCAAAAATATCAATACCAATGTAAGTTGTTCGTGGTTTTTATTCAATGATTAAAGTATAAAACATATTAAAGATAAAAATATTTTCTATTCTTAAATTATATATAATATTACTAATTTCCAAACGTAAATTATGAGGTAAAATATTAAAAAACAAAAAATCAGCTGATTAGAAATATTTACATTAAAGTAGGATCGAATAATTTCTTCTAATTTTTGAAATAAAAAAAATATGTAGAGACGAGGAAGATTAACAACGAAACTTTCTAAAACACAAAACTTCATATATTAGGAAAAACGATTTGATTTAACAACAGAAATTTTTTCACAGAAAATACACAGCTAAATGAAAAAAAGTCTGATGTTGCTCTTTAATGAAAAAGAAGAGGTTGATAATCATAATTAAACTCAATTTGCGATGTTTTATTGAATAAATGAATCAATTTTAAATACAATATTCAACCTATTAAATATTAAATTTATGCGTTAAATATTTATAAGATTGATTAAATATTTTGATTTTTCATATTATTGCGTTTTCATCTGCCAGATCACACGCGACAATATGTTACTTTGTTGTTGAATATTTAGGAATATTGCTATGATCCTAAATCTTGTGAATCACAAAAAAGGATTTTTTGATATTTGGTTTAAAATATAATGCCCATGTTTCTGCCATTTAAAGTTATTATCTTCTCCAATTCTTTAAAATAAACATAAAAACATTCTACAGAGCAATATTTGGGAAACGTTAAATTAAATCAAAAATATTTTTTTTTAATCTAGAATGTATTTCCCTAAGAATAAATTGAATAAAGGAAAGATTTTCGAAATTTAATTAATGACAGAATGGATAATAAATAAAGTTTTCTTTTCATATTATTAAGATTTTAATTTAACTTGAAAATGTGAATAAGTTAAAATTTTAATTTTTTTGTATATTTAGATCAAAAAATAATTAACTGAAAAAATGTCACGGTATCATATGTCAAAATGAACAATTTAAAATCGTAAACTTTCTATGACGCATTCGATTTAACTGTGAACCTGGTTCAGGTGCTAAAATGACAGTTAAATCATTTATCTCGATAAATAATACCTCTTGAACTCATTTATTTCTTTTATGTACAAGATTTATCTTTAGTTTTCACATATAAGAACAATAATAAATCTTCCCTAATTAGAAAAATTATAAAAATAGTAACATAATTGGAACTTTTAGGTATATTAACTCTAGATGCGAGAAAATGATAAATGAGAAAATCTTGCTTCAATGTTCTTATGTTCATTTATTCAGAGGATGAAATTCTACGTGGAGTTCTCTGCACCGAAGACAAGAAATTAATTTTTTGTTTATTTTAAGCTGTGTGAAGTAATATCTAATACCCAAGTGAATTTTGTGTTTATAACGATTTTTACTCAAAGTTAAAGTAAATTTTGACAAATCAATTTTTAAAGATACAGCATATAAAAAAGAAATATACTTAAAAAAAATAAAATAACGGTAGATAAAAAAGAATAACCCTCACAAGGACATTTATCAAAAATATAAGTTTCGTCAATGACGAAAATTGATAAATATATAATAATTAAGTAAACCAAAAATAATAATCAATCTCTATAATGTCAATCTTAAACGAAAAAAATCTTGTCAGGATTAATATTAATTCTTAAGAACAAAAGAAAAGACATTAATCTAACATTCTTCATATTTTTAAAATAAATTGTAAACAACTCTTAATATGTACTGACCTCTTATAATTGACCAGTGAAATTTAGAATGATATATAGATTAAAGTTAGTACCATTTTAAGATCTTCAAAAACTAATTTTGAGCTGACAATAAAGTATTAGTTTTGAAGCCTATAATTTATGATAGGTTAATTATATCTACGTAACAATTAATGAAAGAAAGACTACGTTGAAAAATTATATAAATTTCTAGACTGCATCAAACTGACTCCTTATTTGATTTTCGTATATTTATTAAGATTTTTTTGGAACTCTTTACTACTTTGAGAAAAGTTAAAAGTTTTCATGTTTTTAATAAACTTTGATATCTCATAAATATGAGCACAGCTTTGTTTATGAATTATTCTGCCCTGTCCCTGCTCCATTTAAATAAACATGGTAAAAATGAAATTTAACAATGAAACGAATAATATATGATTTATATATTGTTTTTGTTACAATTAAACTTAATAAATTTATGCTTACTTTAACACATTTTTCAATTTTTTATCATTTTTTCTCAAATGTCTAGATTTAAAACCCCAAATATTGAAGTATTCATTAGAATTTTGATAAACTTGAATTAGAATAATTATTGATTATTTAACATCTAAAACAGTATTCAATATAAATAAAAAACTAATTGGCAATTTTAATTCAACGAGTACAAATTTAGCACGTCAAGCCCTTTTGATAATCATTTAAAAGTGTAAGATCATATGGGAACGAAATTCACGCTTTGACAAATTAATAAAGGAAAAAGAGAAAAATATTTTGAGATATTTCAAAATTAAACTTAGCTTACTCATACTACGGATGAAAATTTGCACATTAAAACGCATATTAAAATATCAACTCGAAAATAACAACCTTCATGATATATTTTCAAGTAAATTAAGATAAACTGATTATGAAAGTTTTCTGAAATTTACAATTCAGCTCAAATTCTTTCAAGTAAATTTTTTATAATATCAAGATTAAAGCTTACCCAAAATAATCAGACATTCTAAATATTGGTGAAGAAAATATATTTAAGTATTTTAAATTTGATAAAGAATTCTAAAAGTAAAAAATAATCTCAAAACACATTTATTAATTTTTCAATAAACTGATATTAATATTGAGTATATTATCGTATTCGTTCTGTTTTCTTTCATCAGTCATTACATTTTTCTGTAATACTTTAGTATATTTTGTTATAGTTACAAAATATGTGTTTAAAACAAAATTTAGAAATTTTATAGTTTTGAAAATGGATCTTAGATTCATTATTGTTTAGTATTAAAACATAGATTTTTATTTTTAAATGATTGTCAATTTAAATTATAAAATTTGAATTTCGGCGTTTTTAAATTAATTATCTGAGAAATTTTAACTTCAGAGATTTAATACACTTTTTGACTTTCAAATTAATATATATTTTATTTTAAAATTGAGAAGTATATTTTAACAGTAGTTTTATTTTGAGACATTGATCATTTATTTTGTTTTGAAGAATAAACATAAAATAATAATTAAAATTTGCTCATATTAATTGTGATTTTCGAAATTTTCAATTAAATATATGATGTATAATATCTATTTTGCGATTATATAGCCTATTTTTTGAGAAAAAGATTCAAAGGATTTTTAAGAAATTATTCTCTGTTTTCTAAAAATCTACGTATTATAAAAAATATAACTAACAGTTGAAGTAGACAAGCACATTCCTTATAAATTTCATTCAGATAATAAGCATTTATATTTAAAGACATTCGTTTATTATAATTCAGATTCAACATCTTTTTACATTGAATATACAAGATTAGTGTATTTTTATGAAGTATACAAATAGTCTGTCATGTAATGGTTTGAACCATAATAAGAAATCAGTTATAGAGACTTTGAAAGGTTATGAGAGATATTGTGTTCTTTGACTAAAATATTACATAGAATCGAGTTCGAAATTCACGTCATTAACGTAAAATTTAATCTTAAAAAGTAAAAATGAAACCATTTTTTCAGTGTATATATTTATGTTATCTTGAAAAAAGTGTTAAAAACAAAACTTAAACATTCGTGATGTATCAGGAAATAATTTGAAATTACCAATAGTCAAATAAGATAATAAACCTTGTGATTTCAACAAAAAATTTTTAGAACGAGGTATAACATAGCTAATTTCTCATTCTTAAACTTGAAGAAACCAAATTCGATTAATTAAGAAAATTAGTAAAAATTTCATTTTTTTAAATTACAGATGATGTATAAAATGTAAAAACATACAACCCCATTTACAGATTTTAATTAAGAATATTTCAAAGTGAATATAACTAGAAAATGTGAACATTTTTTTCTTAAATTTATTTTAGTTGAAATTTTGTAATCGTAAAATTTAAAAGTATATTATTGTGACGAATTTCATAATATGATAAGAAGACCATTATGAGGTAGTTAAAAAATATTTAAACGTATATTTTTCTTGTTATCCTATATGCCAAACATTTTTATACTGTGTAAATAAAAAAAGATAACTCCATGGATACTTTGAGATTTCTAGTGAGAGCTAAAACTCGAACTCTGATACACGTAGACGCTACATTCACCAAAGATAATAAACTCATGATTTGGTGAAAAATTTTTCACAATTATAAACTTATTTAACTCTTTTTAAAAGTTTTAATCGATGATATTATCATAAATCTATGAAATTTAAACATTATTAGTTCAGTCTAGAATTGACGAGTCTGAAAATGTAAAAATCGAATTTTAAATTTTGATAAATATTTACATGTTTGCAATAACTAGTTACCTTTATCTCTGTATGAATCTGATTTATATCATTATGAAATTTAATTATACTTCATAAATTAAAAACTATCGATAAGCTTTATATTATATCGTAATTATAATATTAACACATAAAAATTATAGAACTAAGTTCACTCATATTTTTCAAGAGATTTTGAAAGAGTAAACTTTATTCAATAAATTATTTGAAAGATATGACAAAAAACGATCACATTTGTCACAAAGATTTAACCGAAATTCAATAATATGACAATATCGAAGATGTCGTTCGTGTTTAAATTAAAGTACATTGTATTTTCTCCAAATCTTTGTTCTTTATAAAAGTAATTTTCTGTTTTCGAAGTATTCTTCCGAAATGTACATTTAAATTCACTTTGATTCTTTGTGATTTTAACAACTTAAGAAACATCACAAAAAGAAAAAAAAGTTTTTCATTCTCATAATAAAATAAGAAAAATTTCACAGAATATTTATAACAATATGGATTTAAAGTATGGCTATCTAACTAGGTTATATTAAAATTGTTTATGATATTTTTTTGATTATTTATTTTTCAAAATGATAAAAAGTCTCATCAATTTTAAGATGATCAATAAAAATTTTAAATCTTTTTTGGGTAATTCAAATAACGGTTAAATTTTTGCGATGAAAGTTTTATGTAATCTATTTCTCAGGAAAATATGTTTTTGAGTTTATAATGAGATAAATTATCATATGATATATTATTATGGAAATATTTAAAAGAAGCACTAAATTGTCTCTTATTTACACAGTTTTAACTTGATAACCATCAAAATGCTAAACTCGATCAGCAAAAAAATCTTTGTGATACAACATGAATATTTCCATGCAAATATTCAGTTTTAATTCAGAGATTCAATGAAGAATTATAAAAATATTTAATAATTTACAATGAGAAAATTTGAAATAAATTTCAAATTATTTTAACTTTTTATAAGAAAGCTTTTGTTGTTTCGAATTATATAACTCGAAATTTTACACAAATAGAAATTTAATTTAAGACAATCAATATTAAATATTGATGATAATTTGTAAACTTGAATAAATTATTGTATTTTATAATATACATAAAATTGAAAAAAATTTATTATAAAATGAACCAACCGAAAATAGAATTTTATGAAAATATAGTTTAAATTCTCAAAATATTAATAAAATATTAATTTAGTGTTTTGTTTATTTAAATAACAATAAACTACATTAAAACACATTCTTCATCTTGCAGAACTACATTCAAATCAAAGTTATTTCAAATATAAATCCCAGACAGGATTAAATACAAATCTAAAGGCATAGAATTTTCAATCAATCACTTTACGATTTCAATAAATAAGTAAAATTTTTATATTTGTTAATACTTTATGCAGCATTTAAAGATATAGATCTAAAATTTCGTGATTTATCAAAAAAATTAATTTATTAGTTTCCGAATTTATCTTGTTTAAACATTCACAATCAGCAGCTACATTGAACTTTAAAAAATTTTCATTCATAAATTTAAAACTCATTAAGACAATTTGATTTGAAGACTGCTTCGACGATGAGCATAAAATTTCAAATTGTCTTCCAACATACCATGTGAATTCAAGACTTAATGCTCAAATTTACATATCATATTATTTGATATTGATTCTTGGTATATATAATGATAACAAACAAAGCTGTTGGTATTTTCAAATTAAGTATAATGATGATAATTTTTATTTAAAAACGAGTCTCGAAGATTACCATCAAAACAAATCCGTAAGGCTAATTCCCGTTTCGTTATATCGACGAATTCGTTATTCACTGTAAAAATTTTATATATTGTTTAGTTTGAAGAACAAAAATATTTTATGGAATTTTTAAGCGAAATAAATGATTTTTTAATCATAACACTCAACCACGAAAGTGTAAATTTTGGTTTGAAAGGTTGTCAGATGCTATTCTTCATTTTTAAGAAGATGATATTTTCTTATATTTATTAAAAACTCATTTTCCACGCTAGAAACTAAACACTATCATTTTATTATGTATCTTAATTGTATTATATTTTTAGTTGTTTGCACATTTACCGTTTTCAAATCTAAAGCGAAAATGCATATTTCATCAATTTATTAAAAATTATTTAGAAATGTTAATTATCTGCGGAGATATGATTTTAATTTGATAAAACTATTTTTAACAATTTACATATCTCATCTTACAAATATAATAGCAGTTTTGTTTTTCCTGTTGATTTTTCATATTATGTTTTGATGTGTTATACACTTTCACCGTATAAGAGGAAGTTAGAAGTAGGTTATAAATATATAAGTTATTATAAATTTATTTTAGATATAGCAGATTCTAAATATGTTGATTTGAAATTTTTACAAAATTCTGTATTGCCATCAGAATACAGAAAGTTAACTTTCTAAGTCTCCATTAGGCTGTTTTTTATACCATGATCTTTCTCAACATATTTTATCAGTGAATACATCTGAGAGAAATTTTTAAAAGCAAGTGAGGTACTTAAACGTGGAAATTCGAATCACAGAGAACAATGAATTAAGTGAATAACTCTTACCGTTTGAAAAACAAAATAAATAGATTATACAGATTAAGTTTAATAGAAAAAATGAATCGTTTAAACCAAGATTTTTCAGTTTATTGTTTGTATCAAATATTATAAACATTCATAAACTAAGTTCAATACTTTTAAATTATTTACATTTCTAAAATATACCGAAATATAACAGAGAAAGAATTTTACTTGTATATTGATTGATAAAATTTGTAAAACGTAGTTTTTTGTACAATTTTTTTAAACGGACTTAAAATAGTGTTTAAAATATACGATAATAACATATGGTTATTATATACTCTTCCGCTTTGCATTTATTTTTAGTCTAACTTTGCTATAAAATGATGAAACAAAAAATATTTATTTTTAATCATAATAAACAAGAACTCTTCTTGTAGCTCTAGCCAAAAGTAAATTGCACCACAAGTTCGGAATTAAACTAGAATTTGGCAATAAATTTACTTCCCAGCGTTTATTTTAATGATTGCAACACGATTTTGAATTTTATAATGTCATTTTATGTAATTTACAAATTTTAAATTTAAGTTATACTCACAGTTTTTATTTATTTTGAAGGTAAAACGAAATTATTGAAGTAGATTTAGACGTTAGATTAAAGACTTATATTTAAGAGTTGCGTCAATTCGTCATTTTCAAATATTTTCTCAATTCTTAAGCTTAGAAAAGCTCAAAAACTAAATATTGTAAGCTATTAAAAATACTTTTAATAATTTAATACTCAAAAACTCAGTCAACGAAGTTCCATTATTTAATATATAAAATGGTCAAATGGATAAAAATTTTATATAAGTTATGTTATAATCCTGTTTATGATTCATTTTCCATGCCCTCAAATAATGTCATGGAAAATTTAGATTTATCGTTGCAATCCATAAACTAAGGAAGATTTCTGATTCTTGAAAAATAAGATCGTGTAAATCCAGTTTTATCTTTGAAACTACCTAATCAGAATTATTGAAAGTGATTCGGTGGTACAGTATCAATGATATTACTCTTATTCGAGGCGATCAATCAAATTTGATATCAGCAGCATCAAAACCAGATTTTTTAGTTATCTATATCCTCAGAGTATTGTTATGTTTTTAAAGTCAACTTAGAATGTGAATAACGAGATTCAAAGAAAAAAACAATGAATATATTTTCTAAATATTGACATTTTTCGGAAGATTCAAACTCAATAACAATAAAACTATTGTAAATATATCCATTTAAAGTTCAAAATACTTTTTATGATTTTTCAAATCTTAAAGTTTACATGAAAAAATCTATTCTGTAGCCAATTGCTATTATGTTTAACCATTATTCCTCAACATTTTGAATTCAAAAGCTCATTTGATAAATATGAGTTACAATCTGACAAAAATAAACGCAAAAAATCTATTATAAATGATATTTAAATTTTTATGCGTGCTACATTCTTTCTATTCTTTTTAACCCATCTGTGATCGCTTTACTCATTGTTACACATTGTGAACGTTATTTTAAGCTTTTATTATCCTATTATATTTTTTCATCGCATTTATCAACTTTTCATTATGCATCTTCTGATTAATATTTTGAAATATTCTTATTTTAATAACGTAATATCTCTATGTGAGCGTTGTGTTTACTTAATGATCACACCATTTTCTTGATTTTTTCGAATAATTTTAACTATATAATGTATATATCCAGTTTTCATAATACTTTTGCACTAACAGAAATATTTTTTTGTATTTTTCTGATGACATATATTTTCTTTTTTTCGAAATCTCTCTTATGCATATTCTGATTCATTGAATTTTTCTTGTATTTTTAAGTCAATTTAGTTCGGTTTTGTAAATTGAATGTAATATTAGCAAATTTTGTTATTTATTTGATATAAAACCTTTTTTTTGTCGAAAGTATATGCGTTTTAAAATGAATTATGTTCCAATACATTGATTGAAACTGGACGATTCTTCAGATCTGAACTCGAATTTCAATTAAAATGTGTCTCATATATTATTCAAATAGTTGGTTTTAATATTGTTAGATGCGATTTTGATATGCTTTATTGCGTTTATTTTGTAAATATTTGAAGTCATATTTGACGAACTGTGTCAAGCTGCCAATCAAAATTTGAAAATGTGAACAAAATCATAATAAATAGAATGAATAAAATTCATCAGCGTGGTGATAATTCATTATGTTTGAGAATCACTTTTATCGATTTAATTTTATTAAATTGAAAAATTAACAGTTTTGAGCCGTCGACTGTATTTCTTATTTTTTCGAGCAGGTCGAGATATTGATTTTTCCTGAACACTAAATTATATAAAATATTTTTTCTTATTTGTGGACCGCTTATTTGATAATTTTATCAACATTTAACCAAACCGCGGAATCATTATAAATTGGTGACTATATATCTCTCTTTGAGAATGATATTTTTGTCATTAAACTATAAAAACCTAAAAACGCAAATAGATGTAGTATTTTTAATTCCCTAGTTATTATAAATTTTAAAGGCTGCGTAATATTATTTTATAATGAAATTATTTTCTTTTACATCTATAGAATCCAAAAAAAATAATAGTAATGTTTTTTAATTGAAAAAACATTGAAAGGTTTTTAATTTAAAAATATTATATTAATGTTTAGGTTGATTTTTAAATATTGTTTCGACACCCATCCTTTTCATGAAAACTGCAATTCATGCTATACCTTTTGTTAAGGTTTGATCTCTATTTAGATCCTGCAAAATTGATAGTGTTTTGAGTTTTAAATATAGTTTTTCGAATACTATGTAGATTAAAATTATAACTGTTTGAAATGATTTTCTAACTAACAATGCGAGCCGATCTAGCTGATTTTTATGACTTTGATTTTTCTTCACTGGTTAGCAAAGGTTTATGATCTGTTATTAACACGACTTTTCGGGCACTTAGGTATTCGTAAAATTCAGATTGCAAAAAAATTACCTAATGTATCTTATTTACTATAAAATTATTTATGTTGACATCTGGTAAGTTCTTCAATTGATTCGTGAAAATTTAACATATCTATCGAGTATCATTTATAATATCTCACTCATATTTTTATTTGATTTTTATGTGCACATTATAAGGATTTATTGAAATAAAAAGACATGTTGTTTTTACGATAAATACATTTATTCTTGAATAAGTTTGGCATCATAACCGTTCAAGCTAAACATGCAGGATTTTGTTGATCTCGAAAAAATTTATAGACTTGTCTAAGTGTTATGGATAAATCTAAATTAAAATCATTAAACCTAAAAGTTATTTTAACTGCTTTTTATTGGAAAATCGCAGATAATATATGATCAGAAAATTTATTTTGATTGTTGAATTCTAAGAGTAATCCTAAAGAAGGCCTGATAGGTTTTCTATCGTCTTCGTAAAACAAACAATTAGAATATATTTGATATTATTTTTATCCTTAGAATTTTACACATTACTCAAAATTTTAATATTCTCATTTCAATAATTATCACAGAACTTTCATATACATTTGAATAATACTGTAAAACAAACATATTTTATTTAATTTTCGAACTCCATTATAATGAAAAATATCTCACACGAAACATCTTCTATTCCAGTCAAGATGTCCTCTATCTTCTTTTTGAATATCAATCGACCTGGAACCATACGAAAGATAAAATAATTGTTTTCATACAATCAAAATAGTGAGATTTTTTTGTTTCTTCAATTAACAACAGTTGACTTTAAGAATCTTTCAATAGGTTAAGATATTTTAATGTTTTCTAATATTTTTGTATGTTGACCTAAAATTTTGGCAAGGAATAATTTTTTGTAAGAATTTGTAAAACTCTAGAATTGAAATGTTCTTATGTCTCAACATTTATCCAGATTTTCTAAAATTTACATTTGAAGTTTCATTTCGAACCTTTGTGTATACATATTAATTATATAATGTTCCACTATTTATCTGGTAATTTTTTACACTAAATCATCGTTTAAATATGAAAATTTCTTGGATAATCAGTTCTTAAGTTTTGATCGGCACATAGAATAATCTAGTCATTATGTATGGGCTTTATTTTCATTTTATGATAAAATATTCTTGTGTATATTTATATCAATTCAGCTTTACAATGAAAAATATCTTTTGTTATTCCAATCTTTATTACATTTTTCATAATATCTCGAAGGTTCGAATATAGGTTGACTCGAATTTTTCTTTAATGATCAAATTTATTCATCTTAGATTCTTACATCTACATTTTACGTCGACGAAGGATAAACCTAAATTTTTAATGAAATAAATAATTTAAATTTATTTAATTTACCTATATGCTTTTAGATTGACTCCTGATTTCCCTTCTCGTGTGTTTTCAAAAATCCATAGTTGTGAAGATTTTAAAGATTATACTTGAGGTTCGTAAGTTGATTTTTATTTGAAATTTTAATCATAAATTTTAATCTCTAATGTTTATATCCAAAGATCTTAATTATTTTTTAAATTGTGTTAAAACTACCATTCACTTTAAATACAATTACTATCTTCTATTTATAGCGAATCAAATTTTAATTGTGTTTTAATAAACAAAAATTTGATAGATTTCATATTTCCTCACAAAATTTGCATGTTTTTGACTTCCAAGACATTCACTAATGATTCTACGCTACTTTAACTAATCTAAACCAGCTTTTGTTTTTTATCGTCAAGATATTGTTTTTATAACGTGTTATTTTTGATAGTATACATATTTCAATGGCTGATTAAAAGTTTTATTATTATATTTTGACAATTTCTTATAAGCTTTCATTTTTAAACACATAAGCACACCTATTTGAAGTATAGAGGACTTACATGAATAATTTTCCATTGATATTTTTGATGCAAAGGTTATATAAAAATTCTCTATCAACATATTTAAAAAATTTTTAAACTGTTCATTTTTTATCGAGCATATTTTGTGATGATTCATCTACTGATATTTTAGTTCATTAAATTAAAAAAGTTGTTATTAAAATTAAATGTTGTCAAAATATAATCGTGAAGATATTCTGTATTAATTCAATCGAAAAAGTTTAATATTCATTCCGCTCAAAATTGTCAGATATCAAATTGTATGCCTCTTCACGAATATTTTGATTAAAAAGTCTTGCTGTGTCTTTTATCGATTTTATGTTGTAAATCTGAAAAAACATATTCAAATAAGGAAATTAAGGTATTTTAAAATTCATTCTTAAGCTTAGAGTTAAAGCATAAAAATATCCTATTTTGACCAATAATTAACTTTAATTTCGTTTTTTTTGAATTTATGTCTTTCATTCATAAAAAATTAATTTTTACTGAAAATTTGATATCTTCGGATTCTTTTTAGGAATGAATAAATTATATAAAATAATTTATACAATAATTTTAGAAGGACAAGTTACCACATTATTAAAAAATAATCTTATGATTACATCCACAATTTAGAATATAATTATTCTTATAAAGAGCACTCAAAATTTTAATTCATCTGTGATCCATTGTTACATTCATATAGGATTTTTTGTGTGTCAAGAGAGCGTTATTTATAACAAAAAATTTATTATTTCATAGATGTCGAATATTTAGTTTTATTACATCAAAAATTATTTTCTAATTATGTCAAAGATTGAATTTTAATAGATTCAAATGCCTTAATTCCGTTTAATCAGTAAGACTTTTTTCTTTTGAAGAACGATAAAATGATAAATATAAGTTTCCTTTTAAAATTAAACAAATTTTTAAATAGATTTTTTGATTTATTTGAGTTTAGTAAAATAATAATCTTGGTGATAGTTGATGCGATTTCGCACTTAATAAAATCAAACGAGTGATCATTTCTCAAACATTAGGGCGAAAGTTAGCTCTAAATAGTATCTGGTGGCTAATATCGATTAAAAAAAGAATAACTGATAAATTTACTTTTTGTGCCTTATACAGTGATCAAGCATTTCAAAACATAATCAATTGATTCAAGAACCGTTATTCTATTTTATCATACAAAAGTTGAAAAAATTTAAATAAGACATTGATAAAAACAATCGAAAAAGTTATAATAGAGTGATTGGTAGGTAGATTAATTTTTCATAAAGAAAATGAACCTCTTGTGCAAAAAAATCAAAATATTGAAGAATAAATGTGTTAACTTCAGCCACAAGAGATTATATCATTTTATTGTATTTTTAAAATGTCACTTAAATAACAAATAAATATTTAATTTATATTTTAAAAACTATAAAATATTCCTAATCAATGTTTTCAACGTTTTATTAAAAAATCTCTCATACGACATGACTATAATCTATGATTGATGTAAGAATGTTAAAGCTTTTCGAACACATAACTTAGAGAATTTATTCACCAATTGTAGATCGCAATAACTGAGACTCCTAACTTAATAATTTTATTTTTAAGTTTACAGATAAAAAATTGTTAAAAAACTAGAAATATTCAAACAAATATGCGTGGTTTGAAAAATATAATGCAGGAATTTAAAAATAAAATCCTCATCGAAAATTACATTGACACCAGATACAAGTATTGCCCAAAACTAAAATTTACAAAAAATAATTTAAATATATTTGTTTTTTAATCGTATTTTATCAAGTATCTTCTTCATATGTAAAAACATTATGGATAAATTTTCAGAATACGCCCTTTCGAAACTCACGTGTATAAATGCAATGAATAATATATTTTTAACTGAAGAGCAGGATTGAGCCAAACATATATGGAAATTTACCATTTAATTATTAATTATATGTAAGCATTTAATATAAACTTTTATCACTAGTATTTGACGTTCAAAGATCAACCCTCTACTAAACTCTTGAGAATGACTGTACTTCTAATGCTCACGGTTGTCTTGAATAATAACTGAATTGCATAAATATTTAAATCAGAAATATGAAACTAATATCATATTTTTGTTTTTTAATTAATTAAACACAAATATTTATTGATAAATTCATATTTGAGAACACTTAGGTTTGGATGAGAATTTATATTGTAACTCAAAATATTATCACACAAAAAAATTATCATCTCAGTAAATAGGAAATGTTTTTAATGATTTGTATATATGCTGAAACAATTACCATTCGCAAGAAAGGAGAAATGTTATTAAATGTTCAGCTTTGAATAATCATGTTGAAAAATAATTTATTTTAATCCATCTTAAAATTTTTATTAGATTTATTTAAAATGGCATACATTAATTAATCAGATAAAATACATTTTAAAACATATAAAATAATCAAACAAAGGTCGAGCAAGATATATCCATTTTTTGAAGGCCTATGTAGATACGGTTTAAGATCAATATTATTTTCTATCAACAGTAAAAAGTTTTTTTTATCAAAAATCTTGAAAATCATCATTTTGTCGTAACTTAACAAAAAAACGCTTTTTCGACAAAAAATGAAAAAAGAAAATTTTCTTTAATTCGTCTATTTATATTGAATTTTGAACTTAAATCGTTTTCAGTAAAAACATTCAAATATATTTTTTCGAAATTAGTTAATGTAAATACTTATCTTATCTGCACTTTTATCGAGCATAAAAAACAATCTTTGAAGAATATCATATTTGAGAAAGTTCATTCAGTAGTAGTACACTCTATGAAATAAATTGTCGACTAGAATATTTAAATAGCAATTTTTTATTGATACATTTCTAAAATTTAGATTTAAAGTTCGTATTATCATTTCTGATGGTAATACATTTAAATATTTATCTTATAATTTTTGTATAAAAATGATACATTGAACACGATTCATTTTGATTTTAGGCTTTAAATTTATCTATAAGATTAATTGTTTCATTTTATATGAAGAAAGGAATTCTGTTATATAGACGATTTATAATGAACTTTCAAACGCAAAAGAGTTTATGTATCAAATGATGCATTTGATGATTTTTATTATTTTGTCGAAAAACAAAAGAATAATTGTTTTGGGAATTAGTTTTATAGTAACTTAGACAACACATTACAAACATATCATTGAAGATTTATTTTATATAAAAACATAATATTTTATGTTTCAAATTTTTCGATTTTGTTTTAATTACTGCAATAATTTCATAAAAAACCTGCAACGACGTAAATAATATTGTTGCGAGTGCTAAAACTAATTTTTTTTGAGTTATTCGCATTCACTCGTTACACTTCAATTATTTTCAAAGGTTTTGTTTCTTATATTGATGAAGAAAATCTTTTCAATCTATTTTAGATGATGTAAATTTATAAGAATAATAATTCCCATATTTATTAAGTTTGAGAATAATTACTTCATCGATGTTGAGCAATATTTGTCAATTTTATCAATGGAAAGTTGATATTTTTTGAAAATATATTAATTCTAATGGAATTTGATGACTAAATAATAAATAATTCCTTTTAATTTAAATAATATATGACATTTTTGAAATAATTGTGAATTAAACAGAAATTATTTTCTTTATTTTTCGTGTTTCGTAAAAAATCATTTTTAATCGTTTATTCTTTTTAAATTGGTCATGTATAAAATCATTAAATGAAGATACTTTTTAAAGTGGGTATTTTAATGCGACAAACATTTCACGGTTATTAGTGTAATTCATAGATCATATTGATTGTAAATTTCAAGTTAGAAGAGAAAAATACTTTATTACAATATCAAGGTTTTAATCAATACCAGTTTTTATCTCAAAGTTAGACAACATACGTAAATAATAAAACCAATTTAAATGTAATAATTAGTTGAGAGATTGTTAATATTGACAAATTACGATTTTAAGATTTCGATAATTAAACCTATTTGTTAAATTTTCAAGGTTTCGATTGATCATATTATTTTAATGTTTATAACTGATTACTTTTAAACTTACCAAAAATTATAGCATTTAACGATGATTCTAGTTTCAGTTTGATCTGTACCATTGGAAATAGTTTATCAATCAGATTCGAAGTAATGTTACACCACAAATGTTAAAGTGCCTGATCTGAATCGTTTCTACCAATATGTTATATATTTATTTTATGTTGAGGTAAAAACCGATTTAAATTCTAATACCAATTTAACACAGAAATAGATTTAAAATAACAGTTTATCATAAGTTTGAAAAGCAAAATTATTCCAATGTATAAATATATGCATCATGGAAATGATGTTTTTGCCCACGTTACCAACCGAAAACATACAAATATATAACCAGAAGTTTATGATTTTGCCCACTCTGATTATCAGCACAGATTTATTCTTTCTTTGATTCATGGAATTTATTGATCATGATATTTCTGAAAATTTAAATTTTTTCAATTTTAACATTTAAAATGAATGGCGGTCTTATCTCTGTTTCATTCATGTTGAGAGTTATCAATAAAAATATTTTCATACTTAAATAATAATTTCAAATATTTTATTTGTATAAAGTTGCATAAAAAATTCGTAATTTCTTGATTATCTCATAAATTAATACCCTTTTTTATTATTTTGTTGATTCACTCAATTCGACGCATATGATCCACTATTCATAGTAAATCCTAATAAAATATTTTTGCTTATATTTAAAGAATACAGAATGAAATATTGTTGTAGGGTCTATGTTGACAAAAAAAATTTTAAAATGAAATATGAAGCTTTAATTCAATATTCGGCTTTCATTATGTCTCACTTATTGTTGCAAATTTTAATCCCTAACATAATGAACTAGATTTTCAGAATTAATTTTTACAACATAAAAAATCAATTTTTTATTTGAATCTTTTAAAATCTAATTTTTCAGGGAAGATCTATTATTACCAGACGAAATGTGGAATTTTTGTCATTATTCAGAATACGATGTGACACAGTATATATTTGTCCTTAATTTCAGTTAGTTCATTGATTTCAATCAAAAACAAACGTGTTTTTGAAAAATAAAACTGTTTCAAGGATTATTTGAATATTTAACCATATGATAATGTCCAAAGATAAATGAATTATAATTATAAAATATATAATTTGGTAAAGTGCGATTGTTAAATAATTATATCATATTTTAATTTTTTAAAATTCTAACATCGAGATAGAAGAAAGTTATAAAGAGGTATGAGTTTGAAACACGAAATTCTTATGTATTTTGAAACTAATAGAACAAGATTTAAATTTTTTTCAACTCTGATTTGTTGATACATAAATGTAACCTAGTATATACAAGAAGTAAAATTCGAGAAAAAATAAAAATTTATTTATATCATAGAGTTTAGTAAAAAAAGATTTGACAAAATATATAAAACTCTTTTTGTTGATTATTAATTGTGGCAAAATACAACGAGTTATCGAAATGAGCCAAAAATCTTGTGCTTTTTCAATCGTCTAATGAACATAAAAATAATGATGTTATTAAGTTCTTCTCGTTTATTGCAAATGGTATCAATAATCGTTTAATGTTTTCACAATGACCTGAAATAAGGATTTATTTTCACCTTTCTATCTGTAATTTTAGAAATTTTTGAGTTGGCACAAAACGATGTGTATAATTCATTATCTATGATTTAAATATATTTTGAGCACTTACGAAAATATTTTTTCATTATAAGAATTCGAAAAATGTCTAATCACACACATCATAAATAAATCCATCACATAATGACTAATTTTTAATCTTATGGGTCAAAATATAGAGAGAAATTTCATTAGTATCATTCGTGATTAACTACAAATAAGATGAAATGAGCGTAAAATTGAAAAACACTGCGTATGTTTACGCCATAAATCAAATGCGACTAAAAATCCCAATATTAAAATTAAAAGCATAGATAAGTTTAAAATATACACACCTATGATAAACTATGAAAATTTCTTTTGGTTAATTCTTATATATCTCCAACATTAAAGAGCGGCGTTAGATTAATGTTATTTTACTACGCGTATCAAAAGACAAAATATGCTCAAATTAAACATAATTCTTTTTAAAATCAAAAATTATACATTATAAAATACAAAATATTTAACCTAGAACAGAACTAAACATGAAATGTATCTGTGGGTAGATCGAAATTGAGCGTGTAATTAAAAAATTCAAGAAATCGTTTTGAGTTTTGTTGCCATTTATTAAATACATAAAAATTGGCAAATGAGTAAGTTGTGATTTTAACAACTTTAAACAAAGAATGATACCAAGATAATCTAAAATAATGTATCAAATATAATTTCTAACCCCGAATCGTTTTATGTTAAAAACACAAATTTAAATTTCACTATTTTAAATAAAAGTCTTTCTTCGGAGTAATCAAAATGTCTATTTTGATCGTTTTACAATAGATAATTGATTCAGATGAACAATAGAATATTTTATAATACGCCAATAAATAT